>SNQJ01S0009761.1:47647-57682 GCA_010110895.2 Picea sitchensis | reverse complement strand
TCCCAGGTTACCATGGAGGAATGTTTGATCACAACACTAGAAGAGTGTTGACCTCATTTCATATTATATTTCTTACTTTTGATCTTTGCTTCAGACAGGTCACAAGTGATAGCTCCAAAGGAGCCACTGTGATGATTATTCGTGCTATTGTTTTATCTACTATTATCAAAAGAGTATTGTTCTTGCTTGTTGTTTTGTTGACCTTGTTTCAGGTCACTGGTGATAACCCTGAGGAAGCTATAGTGAAGGTTGTTGAAGGCAACATATTATATGAGACATGAAGCAGACTATGTACATGACCATATACACTCATGTACCAAAGAAGATGAAGAAGAAGCTATCTTTTGAGATATAGAGTATCTCATATGAAGATTGATTGTAAGGAGCAGAAGGCTCCAAAGATGACCGAACATTAGAACAAGATCTCACAGTTGAATTGTTCAAAGGTTAATGAAGCCACCATGACGGGAAACAGAACTCGTTTGAAGCCTGACTCAGTCTTTCATACTTAGACTTGGTATTCAACACAAAGTATACCCTGTAAGAGATGATGAAGTCCTTGTAGACTCAGAAGAAATCAAGGAAAAGCATGATCTCATAAAGGATCAGATGAAGAGACAACTTCCAGGATTGGGAGACAGATGCCATGAGAAGACTAGATCGTAACTTCAGAGACTCCTAGGAGATATGAAATCTCTTGGAAGATTCCCTTGTTTCAGTGACAAAGAAGGAAGACAGTCAGAAAGACTAGGATATGGATTCTTCTGTGAGACTAGAAAAGAAGTCAGTATTGACTTCCAAGATTGATCTATACAGATCAAGCATGTTGTAGATGTACAAAGTCTTACGTGTGTCCAGAGGATTCTCCCAGCAAAAGGGAGAAGACTATGATGAGACACTTATTGAAGAAATAGTTCTAGTATTTAGGAAGACAACCAGAACAACCATGATTCATATATAGTATGAGATGCAGGGGGAGCAATCCCCATATTTAAAATTGAGTGGCAGTTGGTGCAGTACATTAGTTGGGTCATGGAGACATGACTATGATAAAAGATAGAGTTACCTCCATGAAAGAAGAAGAGCTACCTTCAGTATCAGTTATTGAGCCACCCTCGGTTTCAAATGAAGTTGTTGATGTGATAGAATAAGAGAAGTTACTTTCATATTTCAACAGTGACAGTGAGAATGGAGCAACCATTCTCAGCTTCAGAACAGTTGCAGGTGCAGAACCCCAGTTCCAGAAGGAACAGTTGCAAAAAGAGGAGAGGACATACTCTCAAGCAGTGAGACAGATAATGCTTTGCAGAGAGCACATAGAGCTAGCACATGATTATGCAGATTGAGTTGCAGCTAAGCAAGTGTACCAGATTGGTACAATGTAATGAGAAAATTTGGTTTGAAGTTGAATATAGAAATATTCAGGTATGTAGGTTGAAGAAGGCTCTGTACAAGTTGAAGCAAGCTCCTAGAGCTTGATATGGCAGAATTGATAGTTTCCTAACGAGCTTGGGCTTTACCAAGAGTAAAATTGATTCTAACCTTTATCTCAAGGTTATGAATGATGAGTCAATGATGTTACTACTATATGTAGATGATGTATTCTTGACAAGATGAAGAAAAACTCATCACATATTGTAGAAGAAGTTCACTACAGAGTTTGATGGAAGACCTAAATGCATTATCTCTTAGGTCTTGAAGTTTGGCAGAGCCCAGAGAAGATCTTCCTTAACCAAGGGAAGTATGCACTTGAAATACTAAAGAGATTTGATATGTTGGAGTGTAAATCCATGAATACACCCATGGAAACAAAGTTGAAGCTCCTGGTTGACACTTCGTCAGAATTGATTGATGCCACATTCTACAGACAGATCATTGGATCGTTGATGTATCTGATGAACACCAGGTCAGATATATGTTTTGATGTGAACACCTTGAGTCAGTATCTGGTAAAGCCCAAACGTGTTCACCTTGTTGCCGCAAAACATGTGATGAGATACCTTAAGGGTACATTGGATTTTGGTCTCTGATGTACTAGAGATTATGACTTCAAATTGTATGAATATATTGATTCAGATGGAGCTAGAAGTGTCTCTGACAGAAAGAGCACTTCAGGATGTTGTTTCAGTCTAGGGTTAGCCATGATCTCATGGCAGAGTAGGAAGCAATCCAACATTGCTCCCAACACGGCAGAAACGGAATACATTGTTGCATGTTCCGCCAATTGTGAAGCCAAATGGCTTTGGATGTTGTTGACAGATCTATTTGATCTGGAGATGGAAGCCACCGTGATTCTATGTGATAACCAAGTTGTATAAAGATGATGAAGAACCATGTGTTCCATGATGAGTCGAAGCATATAGAGATCCGATATCACTTCATCCATGATATGATGCAGAGGGGAGCTTTAAAGCTCCAATGTGTTGGCACAGATAAACAGGTTGCAGATGTGTTGACCAAGCCCCTTGTCTCGTGTAAAGTTTGAGCACTTTCGAGACAAGCTTGGTATAGTCTGAAAGGACCTCCCTCGAAAGGGGGAGTAGTGTTGATGATACTATGGTATCCTAATCAGTAGTGGTAGCTCTGTTAGGATTTTATATCCTAAGGAATCTTATGATTCCTGGGCAGATCCTTTGGGTCTGTCAGAGTACCACGTGGTAGCTCTGTTAGGATCTCATATCCTAGGGAATATTTTTTATTCCTAGGCAGATCCTTTGGATCTGTCAGAGTACCACAAAATGTTATTGATGTCAGCCTCATGTTGTGATGCCAGCCTAGTGCTGAAGATTTCCAACTTCGTGTTGATGTTGTTGTGATGTCAGCCTAGTGCTGAAGATTTCCAACTTCGTGTTGATGTTGTTGTGATGTCAGCCTAGTGCTGAAGATTTTCAGCTTTGTGTTGATGTTGTTGTAATGCCAGCCTTGTGCTGTGATGCCAGCCTAGTGCTGAAGATTTTCAGCTTCGTGTTGATGTTATTGATGCCAGCCTCGTGCTAAAGATTTCCAGCTTTGTGTTGATGTTGTTGTGATATCAGTTGTTGAGGAAAAGATATGAAATGATCTTACTCAAGCATTTTCAGATATTACTTGGCTAAAGCAAGATAGACGGGAATATCACCCTATGTTTATAGCCATCAAAAATGTTATCCTAATTCACAAGTATTGTTTACAAGTGCTTAGGCTAGTTTTTTTATAAATAAAAGTTTGATGAAAAATTCATTATTTATGTGATATTCTGAACATAACAGATGTTGAAATAAATATAGAGACAGACATAAAGACACCAAGTCAATAATCAAAATAGATGAGACATAAAGAAATCATTTATTTCATTCCAATTTATCAAAGAATCATTCTCTTTACAAAATTTCCTGAAGAATTTTTGGACCAAAGTCAAACTTAGACGTCCCCGATGAAACATACAAAAGGACTTCTGACAGAAAGTAAAAAACTGAATTTTAAAAACTGGATCAGCTTGCCACAGATTGTTGCCCACTCGACTCTGCACAATAGCCTTTGTCAATCATGAAATCTAATTCACAAACAGACAAGTCTACACAGACTATCAAAGATAGACCAACACCTCTGAAAAACAAGTGTCTGAATGATGTAATTCAACCCTGAATCTTGTTGTCTACAATAGCACCCTGCTATCATAAAAAAGAATTAGGCTTCTAATGAATTAAGGAATGAATGAAAATTGAATTATCTCAACAAAACTCAAAGAGCAAACCTTAGTATGTTTCTCCTTCTATTCTCCTCATTGTTCCTCCCTTTCCTTTTGCCTTTAAGCAAATTAGAATTGGTTGAAGTAGTTGAACTACTTCCTTAGTTAAGTTAACTAAAACTCAACCAACTTTTTAGTTAAGGGGGAAAAGTAATAAAATCATAATAAGGATTTTAAATAAATAATAACTAGTAGGTGGGACCCCGTGTGACTCCCTTTAGTTCTCTAACAATGATAACACAACTAGTTAAGCAAACAAAACATCCCTCCTTGTGACTCCCATCATCATTTTCATATTTTGACAATTTATACCAATGATAATTGAAATTATTTCCAAAAATATATTACCCATATATCCAAAAAATAGTGTGTTGTCCAAAATTTTAGAAGTCAATTGTTCTCAACAATTAAAAAATAAACATTTAAAATCCATATTTTCCACTCTGGGAGGCAATCTTTCCCTTGTTGTTGTTGTCACCTTTTGATCTCTTTGAATTTGCCTTAGGCCGTGTGGAGCCTTTAGGCCTAATCTCACTAATCACATGAGAGCAATCATCTCTCAAATGCATGCAGGAGGACATGGATTTATCAAAGTCATTTGAGGGTGAGGAAGGGGAAGCAGTGGCTTTTCCTTTATCAGGAGCATGGTGGGCCTCGGTTTTCAACCTTTTGCTTGCATGGGAAGACTGAATTGGTGAGTGGACAGGGGCGGCTTGGACAATTTGATCGATAGATGGGGGAGCAGGTAAAGACAAGTTAGGCCAACCATGATGTTGAGAGACTGTCAGGTGGACAATCTCTTGCCATCCCTCGTTTTCGAGGACTTCAGGTTGCAGTGAGACATGAGGAAGCATTGGGATACCAGGGACCTGTGGGGCTTGGAAGGGAGGCCTTTCAGGCCTAGGTTGGACCACTCCTTGCCCAATCCAGTTAAAAAACCCAGCTTGAAATAGTTGGCCTAACTCTTCTGAGTCTACATCAAAGTGTATAGAGAATCTTGGTCTTATAGGGCCCCTGTTCCAATTACCTCTTCCTCGGTTACCCCTTCCATGGCTACCTCTGCTGAAAAAACTCATTCTTGTATGTATAATTGATTAGCAAATAGTTTATTTAACAACCATACATGACAACTCTTTTAAAATATGAAATAAAATTTGGCTCAACAACATATTAGACTCATGCAATCCAATCCATACAATCGTTTAATAATCGTTAATGAGCAGGGGGTGAATAAGGGTTTTGGGATATGCGAGGGGTTGTATTGAGCGAAAAATGTTAAAATGAGGGGGGAAAGATCACGATTACTACTCACAGACATCAAACAATCAATTGTATCGTAAACCAAAAGAATATATCATTGTAATTCATCCCTATGGTCCCTTAACTGTCATAATACAGAACTTATCTTAACTATAATTAATTTTTAGGAACAGAGAGTGGATAGTGAATATGGGAAGGCGAGGGGAATTGTAGTGAGCGAAAAGTGAAATAATGGTAGGGAAAAGAAGTGAATATTGTTCGAAAAACTAATTAAATAATCCATAAAAACAGTTATGTATTCAATACAACTATTCCAGCACCAATTAAACCACTATTGTGGCCAATTAAACAATATTGTGTGTTAAAACTTGTTCATTGTCTCACATTCAATTTCCTCAAAAACTTTCAATTAACACGGAATATAATTATAATCAGAATCATCATGACTTTGCCCATATTGTTTAAAAGAATTTTGTTTCTTTTCAATTCCTTCCCTTTTATATTTAAAACAAAGTCCAATGAACACACAGTCATACTGCTTCAACTCTGTTCAGTATAAAAAAACATTAACCACTGCCCATAAATTAATTTCTCAAATCAAACATAGACACAAATCTTTCCTGAGTCGAGCAGACTCTTTTTAAACATGCTCGATCCCATTTCCTTGACAAATTTAACAATTAAATTTGCAATGAAACCATACTACCAAAACTATGTGCTCATCTCTAATGGTGCAATAAAACAAAACGATGCATGATGCCCATAAATCATACACAGTAGATAGCCAAACCATGATTATCAACTTTTCAAATTGTAATAATCCTGATCGGGCAAATTAAACACACAGCAACAACGACCATCACTTCAATTTATACCATGTTGTAGGAAACACACAGACCAACGCATAACGCAAAGAAGGCATTTATGTGCCTGTATATTTACACTTACTTCCAATCAACCAATTAAACCATGTTGATTTATTTATCCAACTTTCATAACAAAAGGAGGCAGCGACTGTGTGCCCATTATCATTTCCAATTACAACTCTCCAATCAACCTAATCAAACAAAGACGAGCCAACAATCAAAGCCGATATCAATATTACTTAACCAACTTATGACAGTCGACAAGATGCCCAACATGGTGTGATTGTTCTAGTTTATCAAAATCGGGCTCTGTAACTAATGAACAAAATAACCAAGGGTTCGCTCGATCATCAAAACGCAGGGAGACTGGAGTCGACCATATCAACAGCAAGTGAGGGCCTTTGAAACAAGCACGGTGGAACCATAAGCATTATAGCCCTTAGCTTGCAAGATAGGGTGACAGTTCGACACCAGGTAGGGTAGACCATGATGCCGAGGAACAGAGGTTTCTTACTGGCCAGCAACCAACACCAAGAACACGCAGGGGCATAACCCTCGTGGTTTTCCCCAATAGTCGCATAATGTTGATAGAAATGCAGAGCCCATGTACTACCAACCAAGCCTAAAGCAAGCTTCTTGGCATAATAGCCACCCATAACCAACTATGCAGATACCAATAACATAAAACGAGCCCACGACCAAGTGGAAACGATATGCAGTGACCAAAAGGTGGTTCAAATCATACACAGCAACCCCATAGCATCAAATACAACCGAGTGTGATGACAATGACTGTGAGGAGATGGCCAACAAGGCCAAACAGAATGAAACCCTCCAACAAAAAACCATAAAGACAACAGAGAGCCATCGCGGTTTCCACCACACAGAACAGCCAATGAAATCGCGACTTCAACCATCAAATTTTCCATTTGCAACGAATAAAACAAACTGTCATTCCAGAGAAAACACCACTCGTTTACACAGTTGCCAGCCTCAAGAAAACACAAACCAATACCTTACCGAGCCAATGTTCATTTCATACACAAAGCGAGTTCATGGATGGGCAAAAAAAACATACCTGTAACCAAATGGCCTTAAAAATGCGAGTTGGGTTGAGCAGTTCCTTCCACGCCTGAATCTCGGAGCTTAACCACAACAAAAACCAAATTAACAATAACCAAGCTAGGGTGACGGCCAGTGGGAGAGGTATGGAGTGACGTGCATTTATTGCACGTCGCTTCCATCCTCCATCTCATTCAATTACGTAGTACATGGCAGCCAGCCAAACCATTAATCCATGCATCGAAACTTCCATACATTGATTGTCAATTGCGCCACCCGATCCATATTAACCATTGCCCAAAAGCATACTATAACATATATCACATGCGCCCCATATGACTCAATAAAATCGTATAGCCACTAACATTGCTAGTTAGGACTAACATCAACTTCTTTAAATTCAAATGCATATAGTATAGCATAACATAGCATAGTTTAGTTCCTTCTTCTTGGGTTTTTTTCCATATTGCCCTTGTCTCTTGTTATAACTAGTATGTGTCTTGTGCAGGTAATAAATCATGGCACCAATAGCAATGTAATAATAGTGAATATAAGCCATTCATACATGGAATTTAGAGTTTAGAGCAACAGAACCAACACATAAAATGCATTATCCATCTGCCATTATGTCGCAAACAAAATCAATACTTAATCGTCAATCATGTAGAACCATGTAAGCAATGTCGAACAACAACATAAATGTGTAATCAGAACCTTATCTGATCCTCCAATCTACAAGGGGGTCCCACCTACTAGTATTATATATCATTAGCTTAGTTTAAATAATAGGCTTTAGCAATACTTGCGGGCGAAATCCTTGTTGTGATTTTTATCGTCAACACCAGCCTCTCGCTGAAGATTTCCAACTTCGTGTTGATGTTGTTGAGATGCCTTATCTGATCCTCCAATATACAAGGGGGTCTCACCTACTAGTAGTATATATCATTAGTTTAGTTTAAAAATAGGCTTTAGCAATACTTTGAGAGTGAAATCTCGTTGCGATTTTTATCGTCAACACCAACCTCTTGCTGAAGATTTCCAACTTCGTGTTGATGTTGTTGAGATGCCAGCTTCGTGCTAAAGATTTCCAGACTAGTGTTGATGTTGATGATGCTCCAGCCTTCGTGTTGTGATGTTGTTGTTGTTGATGATGCTCCAGCCTTTGTGATGTGATATTGTTTTTGTTGATGTTGTATGAGCCTTGTGATGTTATTAATGATGATGATGTATTAGTGTTATATTAATCCATGTTGATGCAGATGATGATGATGATGCCACTTCAGCTTCTTGCTGAAGATGATGATGATGATGCCACTTCAGCTTCTTGCTAAAGATGATGATGTTACTTTAGCCTCATGCTAAAGATATTAATGATATTACTTTAGCCTCATACTAAAGAAGATGATGATGTTACTTTAGCCTCACGCTAAAGATGATGATGATGATGTTACCTTAGCCTCATGCTGATGGGGATGATGATGCTACTCCAGCTCCATGCTATGAACGATGATGATGAGAAAAACTTTCGATGATTTATAGATATGCCAGCCACTGTTCCAGATGTTGTTGATGTTCTTGCCCTCTCTCTCTCTCCTGATGATGTTGTGGAATACCCTTCTTGTTAAGGGGGAGTGTTGAAATATTGTAACTACAAAGAGTATTCTATTTATTATTCATTTATTATTCATTAGATCAATCCCCTTTTGTGGATTGATCATATCGAGCATTGTAATTGACCAAATCCCCTTTTGCGGATTGGTCAAACCCTAATTGTATTATGCAAATTGAGAAGTCGGCCCCTGGGCAATTAAAGTGGTTTTAACCACTCAGAAAGACAAGTCGGCCCTGCCCAACGAAGAGACACCTTTTCAACACCTGCCAGTTTGTATAAATAAAGGAAGCCAACACCTCATTTGTTCACTCACTCAGCTCACTCATCTAGTGCGTAAATTTGAAGGAAGTTGCAGTTACCAGTTCTCGGAAGGAGGAGGAGAGAGAGGCGCATTGCTTAGTAGAGGATATTCTCTAGTGTTTGGTTTATTATCTTGGCATTGTATTGGCTATCTATATTAAGGAAGTTTTTGCTAGGTTTTCTTCCCCATGAGAGTTTCCCAAGATAAATGGTGTGTATCTTGTGATTGGGTTTCTCTCAATGATCCTATCTATGCTATGGTTATCTAGTAAATTGAAAAGAAACCTAATAATAGCTCAAAACTTAACATGGCGTACCTTTGGGGTCATCAACTTTGGTTCCTAGAAAGAAGATGTGTTTTCCCTTGGACAAAGAGATATTCTCCTCGATTTGCATGGCCATGTAATAGGCATCATCGATTGTTTTTGGCCCCTTTTTATTGAGGAGTAACCCTAAATGCACTAAGAGTGCATTGGTATAGAGATACACAAGGTACTTGTCTCCAGGATGATGGCTTCTAGGAATCTGATATAGCAATCTCTCAAACCTATTATGGAAATCCATGACAGTCTCATTCTCAGTTTGTCCATAGATGTGATGCTAACCTCAAGGAGATTGTCATACCATTTCCTAGCATTTCCATGAAGAGTGGCAAAGAAAAGTTTCATTTCCAAATCTTCAGCATCATCACTGATAGGATGGAGTTAAAAGAAAGCCCAAAAATCACCCATGTGATAGTCGGCTCTCTCCCCATCACTACAAGTGAATCTAGGTGTTGAAATAATGTAACTCCAAAGCGTATTCTTATTATTATTTGATATATTATTCATTGGATCAATCCCCATTGTGGATTGATCATGTCAGCTATTCTAATAAGACCAAATCCCCTTTTGTGGATTGGTCAAATGATAATTATAATAGGTTGAATAAGAAGTTGGCCCCAACAGATATTAAAGAGGCCCCAGAATATATCAAAGGTGGTTATAACCACCCAGTTTGAGAAGTCGGCCCTGCCAGTGAAGAGACACTTCACACGTGCCAATCTTGTATAAATAAAGAGGCCAGCGCCTCACTTAGACATACAACTCACTTGCTCATTTTGAGAGACAAGTTTCGGAATTACAGTTGGAGAAGAAAGAGAGAGAGTGGCGCATCTTTTGGAGAGGATCTTCTGTATTAGCTTGAGTTATCTCTTGGCATTGTATTGGC
>SNQJ01S0009761.1:10028-29852 GCA_010110895.2 Picea sitchensis | reverse complement strand
A
Organism: Picea sitchensis; assembly: GCA_010110895.2. Lineage (NCBI taxonomy): Eukaryota > Viridiplantae > Streptophyta > Pinopsida > Pinales > Pinaceae > Picea > Picea sitchensis. Next base: position 29,851 of record SNQJ01S0009761.1, on the reverse strand, counting down.
TTGTGACGTAAAGCAAGACGTTGAGATGAGACTAGTACTGTGTTTCCATCTTGAGAAGTTGTGACGTAAAGCCAGTCTAGTATCTTGCTTCCAGCTTGATTGTTGTGACGTAAAGCAAGACGAGTATTGAGCTTCCAGCTTGACAGTTGTGACGTAAAGCCAGTCCTGTATTATGATGATGAGCCAGCCTCGTGCTGTGATGATGATGATGTATTAGTTTTATACTAATTCATATTGATGCAGATGATGATTGCATTCCTTTGAGAATGATGATGTTGTCGATGAAGAAAACTTCTGATGATTTATAGATACGCCAGTCAGTGTTCCAAGATGATGTTGATGAAGTTGTCCTCCTGATGTTGTTGATGATAAAGGCCTCTCTCTCGTCTAATGTTATTGAAGAATACCCTTCTTGTTAAGGGGGAGTGTTGAAATAATGTAACTGCAAAGTGTATTCTAATTATTTGATATATTATTCATTGGATCAATCCCCATTGTGAATTGATCATGTCGGCTACTATAAAGGACCAAATCCCCTTTTGTGAATTGGTCATAATGTAATTGTAATAGGCAGAAAGAGAAGTCGGCCCCAGAATATATTAAAGAAGCCCCAAAATATAATAAAGGTGGTTATAACCACCCAGAAGAAGAAGTCGGCCTTGCCAGTGAAAAGACACTTCCACACGTGCCAGACTTGTATAAATAAGGAGGCTAGTGCCTCACTTAGACACACACTCACTTGTTCATTGAGAGACAAGTTTCGGAGCTGCAGTTGGAGAAGAGAGAGAGAGAGAGAGGTGCATCTTTGGGAGAGGACATTATGTACTTGTTTGAGTTATCTCTTGGCATTGTATTGGCTATCTATAATAAGGAAGTTTTGTTGGGTTTTCTTCCCCTAGAAGGTTTCCCAGGATAAATGATGTGTCTCTTGTGATTGTGTATTTCTTAGTGATCTTGTCTTATGTTGTTGTTATCTATTGAAATGCAAAGAACTATAATAATGGCTTAAACATTAACAGGCCCTAGCAAAGGCTTCAAGAAAATCGGCTTCTTGGCAAAATCTAGTAGGTGAAGGCTTTTAAAGCTAGGACAATAACATGTGTTAGGCTTCCTAGGGTTTCAAGCAAGCAATTTCATAATCTTAATGTAAATGCAAGATAAACATAACTATAACCATTCAATGAAGAAGAATTGCAGAAATTTCACTTACATTCATCAAGAATCATCAGGCATAAACCCTAGTTGAACACTTCCACCAAGAAAATTGCCAAAATAGTCCAAGATTAGCCTCATCCAACAAGTGCGCACTAAATTTCAGTCATAAAACCCTAAGTAGGGCGCAAATTTCAGACCTCACTAAGTGTGAGTGAAAGATGATCTAAAAATACAAGGGCTAAAACCCTTATTTATACAGTTTCAATGACCAGAATTAGGTCAAAAAGGTCGACATGGCCAGTTACATGTAATATCCAGTTTTTACATTAAATGACATAACAAAACCCTAAATCAAGCAGAAAAGGTGATATCATGCCCTTTTAGGGTGACATTAGGCCTTTTTAGGGCAACGTTGGCCTCCAAGAGCAAAACGTTAGACCTACTTAGGCCTCTGGATCAAACCACATGTGCCACTTGGCACACAACTGCCTCCAAAGTGTCCAAAACGTTGGGTGACGTCATGGGTCACATGGGTGACGTCATGAGCCTTCCAAGGACTACATTATGGTGAGAAGGGCAAGACCCCCCTAGGTCCAAGCCTGTCGGGTTGTCTCTGGTGGAACATCCTCCTCTCTCTAGTGCAAAACTCTGACCTGTCTTTGCCCCTGGCTAGGGTCTCAGCATCCATCTGGTGAGATTTTAGCCCTATCGAGGTCTGAACTAATCATCTCCCCATGTGTACCTGTCTGTCGGGTGTGGCCCTGCAACAGCAACAAGTACGTCATCCATGGGCTCATAAGTCACATGGATCATAGCAATGTCAATCACATATAATAATCAAGTTATTTAAACATGTGCATGAAACCCCCTTTCCTAGATAAGTGCTCAAAGATGTTATGCTATTCTACAAGCCAAGTTTGGAGGGGACGTTAGGATGTCTTATTGGGCTAGTGCTCATTGGATGTGGGATGTTTCCGGGTGAAGACAAATCCAGGCCATGTAAGTGGGTGAGGTGGTAAGGGATGTCTAAGCAATGGGTGCAGTGATGACATGGGAATGTATGGCTCACGTGTGGGTGCCTCTGAAGAGGTTGAGTTGCACCTTGTCATGGATGCAAATGTTTCCAAGCCCATTCATGCCTTTTATCTTTTTATCTTATTGTTTTTTCTTTCAAGAGACTAGTTGGGGGACATTGCCCTGGCGTGGTGACCAGTGGTGACAATGTTACCCACAAGCGTTTCACGAAAATGAGAAGGTTGGCTCGTGATGAGACCCCCTTTCTCTTGGCTATGCCACCAAGAGCCACTACCCTAGAGTGGTGACCAGCTGAATGGTAGTGTCATACCGCTACATGCCCATGGACCTAATAGGCTGGCTCGTGATGAGACCCCCTATCCTCCAACCAGGTCTTCATTTTATTATTTTTACGAGTCCCTCTCTTTCTTGCTGAGAAGCCTTTTATTGCTTTCTTGGGGATCCCTGGGCGTAGCATCTGAAGGTTTCATTCTTTTGGCTTTTATCTTTTGCCAGCTACTTTTACCCTCTGGGCCTTTAGCCCCTTCTTCGCACAAGGTAAGGTAAGGTAAGGCTTGGCAAACCCAATGCCCAGACCAATGTATGGGATGGATGAGAGGAAAGGAACCAGCTTACTAGGGCATCCTGTCATTCCCCCTAGGTGTGGACAAGTGGAAAGGCATAAGGTCCAAGCACCCATTAGAAGTAGAAAATTTTAAATGCACATATTCAAATGTTTTGAGAATCAGAGTGACACATACCATGATACCCAGAATCATTACCTCATGGAGCAAGACCCATTGTTGTTGAAGGACCAGGCCGATGGGATGGATGTTATTGTTGTTGACAAGGTGGAGGCACTGAAGAAGAAGAAGGATGGGCCCTCCAGGGCCAGGCTCAAGTCAATATGGCTCTCGGTACTCCATGTCTAGGACCTGTGGGCTTGGAGACATAATCTCCTTAGTTGTCCCTAGGCTAGGGGATAACAGTACCCTCACAAAGTATCATGTTGTTGTTCTAATGGTACATTCTTGAATACATGATGAGTCTTGCTGGCAACATGGCATGATCGCACAGTTTTATCATTCTCCTTTATGACCAGCATTTGTAATCTTCATTTCTGATGCAAATACATACTGTGGACTGTCATAAATCTGATTTGAAAACACTGTCATAGACTTGATCTCGTGATACATGGATTAGGACATTAAGATATGCAAGTTCTATCTCTGCTTTAGGACTGAATTTGACAAAACTCTTTGCTGCTAGTACTTGCTTTCCTTCTCTCACGTTGCAATTCTGTTTGACACATGTTAGTGGTCTTTGGTATATTTTGTAACACAGATCTGCTCTCATTGGATAAATATAACCTTGCTGTCCCTGTGGTATAACAACGGCAGTACAAACAATATTTCATTGTCTCCATAATTGCAAGTTCATTAGCATTTGATGTTTGGATGTTCACATTAAACGCATAAGCTGCCCTCTTCGTTGGTCAAAGTAACTCATGGTTCTTTATGATATGCAATCTTCGAATGATAATAGTCTATGGTGAATACTAATTGTTTAATTATCTCATACACTAAGCACAAGACTGTTCTATTTTCATAACTCATTGGATCACTTTCTATATTGCTTTCCTTGTGACAATTTCTTTGGTCACCGTTGGCATTTAATTTGTGGATGTGAATGGATGATGATGAATGATATATGGTGAATGGTACATTGCTTTGATACATTGACACTTCGTATTGTTCTAATTTGAAGCAATACAAACACTTAACTTTTCAAGCACATTTGAATGAGCAAAGTTGTCTAGGTTTAACATTCCTTAAGGTTTTTCACAATCGATGTTTGATAGTGTCAATCTTGCCAAACTCCAAGTCAAACCAAGTCTTGAACATCCCCCTTCCAAATACAACGATAAGACTTAGTTTTGACCCCTAGGAACCTGGCAGGACTTTCCCTTAGCAAGAGTTTGAGCGGTAACACACCCCATTGAATTATTTTTGCAGACACTGGGAGATTATCGTGGATTTATGACATTTTTTAGCTGATTTGGTAATTTGTATCATAAATCTGTAATTTGACTTTGCTGATTTGGAGAAATTAATTGCAGATTTGAAAACACAATGAAGTTCATCACAGGTTTGAAGCATGTATTCCCCAAGTATTTAGTGAAGTTCATCACAGGTTTGAAGCATGTATTCCCCAAGTATTTAGTGAAGTTCTTCACAGGTTTGAAGCATGTATTCCCCAAGTATTTAAAGTCAAGCTTCAAACTTCCTGGAAATCCCCCTCTAGTTGGCATGAAACAATCCGAAAGTGAGAGGGAGTGTGGATGGTGACAAAGACACACCCGCTAGTGGTTATTTGAACACCTTTGGATCACGTTCAGTCAAAGGTATTTCCAAACTATCACATGTCCTTGATCTCCATGTTGATCTCCTGATGAAAAAACAGATGATGGCCACGAGCATAAAAAGAATAGTTGAAGGGGGGAGATTGTTGATGGATATGCCAATGGATTGAAGCAATGACGAAGCTTTAGAGAAGCAAACTCTTCATTTACCTGAGAAAGTGGAGATGATATCCATCAAATGAAGAGCAAGGGGCAAGGTGAGAGTACCCATCTCGTCTTGATGCCAATTCAACCATGGTGTGAAGTTTGAACCCTATGAAGAAAGGAAACCAATCTGAAAATACTCTCAAAGCACATGGTATAGCTGCCAAACTCAGACTACACAATGGCCTATGGGACTATCCACTTCCACTGCAGCATGAGAAATTGTACCCTTTCAATGTGGGCCCAAACAATAGGTAGTAGCCTAGGGCCTCCAACCTCTTAGGTCAACACACAGTTAGTGGAGTTAAGGAGTGCTGTGAGGTAGGGTACAAGGGAAACTACATAAAAGGGATACAACTATTAAAGTAGGCAAATTTTAGCCAAGCATACAAAACACAGATTTTAGGATAAAACCAAAATTGTATCCATATAATGTTTTCCTTGAGTTCTCACTAAGTAAGCTCAGTGACAATTTCCTTTCTCTTTTCTTTTTGCATATAATATACTCTCTTTCAGCTTTAGTTATGGATTCAAGTATGATCCATTTCAATTACAAGCTCTTCGTTGCATCCCATAAGCTCTTGTGCAATTGAGGACATTCAAAGATGCAATTTCATCTTTAGCAATCCAAACATGAGCCACATTTGCAAGAAGAATTTTTCTCAAATATTACAAACTGACAGTATAAGAAAGAACAAGAAGCTGAAGCTACATTAACTGTCGCCGTCAGGACTCAGTACAATGGAAAGTAATACAAGTGAGAGGACAAGGATGATGGTAAGAAAGGAGAATGGTATGAAACTACATATAACCAGGGGTAATGTGGAATTTCGAAGATAAAATTGGTGACTTGATGAGAGGACGATGGAATGAAGCAATAGTAGTCGAAAGGACAAAACAATGGAAGTTATCTGAATCATGTGCACACAAAGGAGTTAACCTTATGAAATGGTCCTTCAAAGGAAAAAACAAGAAAAAGTAATGTCATTGTTAATAACCTAGAGGCTAGGATATTATCAAAAAGGTTGACCTAGCAAGGATATACAGTGGCCTTCTCAAATATAAACAAAAATTGAAATGTCATCGACAACCAATAGAAGTCATCTAGTTAATGAAAAAAGCTAAGGAGTAACTATGTGTTATCAGATCTACCCATAGGAACTAAATTCCAAGAGAAGTCTACTAACCAAGCCACTCGAGTTTATATTGGTAACAATGTTATCGGAACAGGAACTAGAAACAGCCGAGGGTCAGACCAAACCCAGACCAGAACCGGTCGAGGGTCAGACCAAACCCAGACCGGAACCAAGAGGGTCAAACTAGGGACTAGACCAAAACCGACAAGAAAACCGGGTTGAAGAACTAGCAGGATGAAGACCTGGTGAGGAGCAGTTTGGCCCAAAACTAGCCCAAAGCAGTCCATAAGCAACCAACCGCTTTGGTTCAAAAACCTGTTCAGATCCCACGGAGGGTGAATCAGTCTGGACCAGCTGGTTTCGATAACGCTAATTGGAAATGCCTACCAGCTATCAAAAAATGCAATCCCAATTAACTATATCCAACTGTCAAGCATGCACAAGGCTACAGAGCTATCAGATACCTTCCACAGTAAACTCTTTGCATTGCTACTCCTTTCCCTTGCCTTGAAGATTGATGAATTATAATGAAAATTCCACACATAAAAAGAAAGGAGATGGTGGCATGTGAGCATTAACTCCAAATTGAATTTAATAACACATATAGATGAATAGGAATCCAAATACCCTTGTGAATAGATTCACTGTATCTGAAAGAAACCTCGAAAAAAAAGGTTGGGGAAATGGAAAAAAGAAAAATATCCTCCCTTCCTTATAATGTGCAAAAGTTGTATTCCTACGCACTATGATATCTATTACTTTTCCATTCAGTTAAACAATTACCTCCTTTAGACAAGGTGAATCAAGTGTTGGGGGGAGGACAAAGGCCCATTCCATGTCAGCAAGGGAAACCACCATTTTTTAGCCTCAACTCTAAAATCATCCAAAGCAGAAGAGGCAATTGCAACAATCTGTTTCAAAAAAACAATATCCACACATTATCAAAAATAAAAATAAACTGCATAACCAGAGCTTGATTTATAAAAAAAAAAAAATCAAGTTTGAAAAATGTATACATCAATAACCTCTTTGACTTTTAAACTTCGAAAAGAGGAAAGATTTGAATATCATTTTTTCCTATATCAAATAAAAAAATTGCATCTTGATTCATTGTTCATTCCAAAAACATTTTAAAATATAAATGAATGAAATTCTGGTATTTCCACCATGAACTCAAAAGACTTGAGACATTATCCAGCATATAGGGTGTCACCCAACAAAAAAAAAAGCAGTAACTCTTTGAGAAATTTGTGTCACGGCCAAGTTGAGCAGAAATAGAAGCAGCAACCAAGACAAATGAGGGAACGAAGTAAAATTTTCATAAAATGATCCATTCTTCTTAGGATTTTCAAATTGAGTGCATTTTACAAGCATACAAACTTTTCAAACAATGCTATCATGATTCTGAATGCAAACCACTCATGTCAAAAATATAGGCATGCTTACACTAAAATCAACAATGCCAATAAGCTAATACAAGATCCCATTGTAATTGCTTCAAAGACGTGTTACTTACCTCTCTTTTAAATGGAAGATATCTTCTAAGGCCTGAAGTAGCAGACACAACAGTGGATACTATGTCAATGAGTACACGGTGCACATATTCCACAAGCAACTCCAAGGGTTCATATTAACATTTTGCCTAAAAAGACTACATAATGCCAAATCTGCTATAAAATCTCCAAAAAATGCCAAAAATGTGCTCAATCCTGAAACATTTCTCTGAACTTTAACACACTGAAATGCTTGGCAAACTTATCTTTTGTGCAGCAAAAATCAATAAACATTCACATACACCAAGAATCCCTATATGTGTGATAGCCCCTAGTAGTCAAGTTATTGTGTGCAAAAAAGCAAACCACAATCAACAGGGCCACATAAGAATCATCAAACGCACCTAAATAGAGCTTTTTGAGCCAGATTTACAGTTTGTGTTTTTGAGCTTATGAATAGTAGAAATCTTGTAAAACACTGACCAGTGTTTTACAGCTATAATGGTCAACTATAGCATCAACTCTTTTTAAGAATATTAGCTTTTAAACTAATTTCAGCTTAGTTTCCATATAATCATTATTTCTATATTGATGTTATGCAGCAGTGAAATTTTATGAATAATTGAAATCCACTTCTGTTTTGATGAACTCAAACAAGAGGTGAATATCACCTCATCAACACGAAGACATGCAGACTCTTTTACTAGCTCCAGAACTCCTTTTATAAGGGTCCTTGATCCTTTTTCTGGGGATATACGATATGGCTGATAACCATCTGCTTCTAACATAATCTATATACAAATAAAAATACCACAAAGTCAATTTCTCTTTAGATTTTCTAGCAATATCATGTCTAATACTTAACTCGAAAAAATCATAACAAAAAACATGTAGAAAATTACAACCCCATAATGCATTACCTCCTTCACGTTGTTGATATCAAAATGTCTATCTAATGGAAGCTCTGTGATCCTGCTAGGAAAACTTCCCGTGAAGCTTGCTACCACCACCCTGTAGAACAAAGATCAGAAAATAACTTATAAGTATCCATAGACTGAGTGGAATGCATTAAACTAGTTATTAGCCAATAGAAGAAGAAAAAATTTAAAATAAATTTAGAAGACCAAACAAAAAATGGATCTTACAAACTATAAATGCATATACTACGTCTCACTCCCTCAATTTGAGCAAAAATCCCCCAAGAAATTACACCTATGCCCAGAAGCTAAAAGAAAAAGCGCATCTCAGATTCCAGCCCCTGAAATGATATCATATGCTCAAGCAATGGACAGATATTCAAGGAAAGAGATGAGATTAACTTAAATGTGTATCCTACTAAGAAGAAGATTCCACACCAAAACCAAACTATGTAGAAAGTTGAAACTGCTAGGAAATAGTTGTACAAATGGCATGTATCATCAACATGTTTTAACTTTTGCACCAGATTTACCACATTGCATTCAACGCATCAGCAACTAAAACAGAATACTACGCCAGTCAAGCAGACTAAAAAGCACACAACCAATACTCCCATCCCCAAAGGCTAAAAATGTATCTCATATTCCAGCCCCTGAAATGATAGGATATGCTTATCGATAAAACATATATTCAAGGAAAGAGATGAGATGAATTTACATGATTATCCCACTATGAAGAAGATTCCACACCAAAACCAAACTACACAGAAACTACTAGGAAATAGTTATACAAATGGTGTGTCACTGATCGACATGCTCTGCACCAGATCTACCAGATAGCTTTCAAAATATCAGCAACCACAACATAATAAGAGGCCAGTTAGGCAGTGCACAGTGTCAGGGGGGAAATTGTTCCATAAAATCCTGCTTCCAAAAAATCCCATTGAATTTGAGGGCCATCACTTGCTTCTACTAAATGTGGGCGTAAGTGTTCCATAAAACCCTGCTTCCAAGAAAAATCCAGGCAAAATCATTCCCATGAGAGCTTGATACCAAAAAATCGGGGCGAATTCCTGGGTTCGATGCGAAGATGGGAGGGCGAAATCCCATTTTCATGGTTCTCATTATATATTCTTGTGGGATATTGAACTAATCTATTAAATATTTTATTTATTTTTTGGGCTAAACATTATAAAGTGTCACTATATTAAAAATTTAACCAATCAAAATTTAAAATCTTGAAATATAGCCCAATGGCAAAATTTCCCCCCTATAATTTCCCTTGTCTAGCAAAGAACACAAGCTTGTACCTTATGCTTTAAACTCAAAGAATTTAATAAAATTGACCTTCAAAAATTCCCACTCAACAATTTCTCCTTTTCCTTCCTCAACTTGATAACATTCATTTGGAATGTCAAAAAGAGTCTTAAGGAACATACGAGTCCAATTTCTATTGAGATTTATAAGAATCAATAGAAAAATCAATGGAATCAAATCTCACCCAAATTCTGAAAAAGCCTCCTCACAAATGCGTGAGAGAGAGATAGGTCTAGTGTGCTAGAGAGGAAGTGCAAAACCCAAGCAAAAGTGCTGAAAAACAGAAATACAAACAAGTGCACCTAAGAGAAAGATGCCAATCACAAGAAGAATGCCAAAATACGTTTTTTGGATGATCTATACCTTGTGGCAATGAAGCTTTTCTCTGCCACTCTTCATGGCAATGCTAGAGAATGGTATCACGATCTCCCTGATGCTAGCATCACATCTATGGACCAGTTAGAAGAAACCTTTCTCAAGAGATGGGGTATTAAATTGAAGGATATCCAAATGCTACTAAAAAGACTTGAGTATATAAAACAAACTAAGAATGAGACTGTCAGGGAATTCCAAGATAGGTTTGAAAATTTGCTATAGCAAATTCCTATAAGCCATCTTCCTGAAGACAGATACCTTGCTTACCTCTATACCAATGCACTTATGGTGCATTTAGGGTTTCTCCTTAGTAAACAGAGCCCAAAAACACTCAATGAAGCTTATAACATGGCTATAGAAATCGAGGCAAATATCTCTTCGTTCAAGGGAGGACACCTCTTTACCCCATATACTCTTAGTTTGGAGAGATTAGTTTCCCTTGGGACCTTTAATGGTAATTTCCAAGAAAAAGGGGAACGAGTCATCAACCGACAAGAGGTTGAGGAGAAGGATCCTAATGAGGTTTTCCAATCCCATGAGGAAGAGCAAGAGGTTACTCATTCTTCTGCCGAGGATACTGAAAACGTGGTTGAAGAGCGAGAGCCTAAAGATATCAAACACGATGATGAAGTATTGATGTATGCTCCTCCCTCTGATGAAGCCATTCAAGAGCCTATTCCCCTTGCACAAGAAGAAGAGGATGAGGTTAGTCACTTTCCCTTCCAAGTTTTTGATGACACCTTGTTCTATAATTCAGAAAGGGAAGAAGAAAAGAAATCTTTGGACAAGACAGATCCTCATTATTATAAAGTTGAAGATGTAGAAAAAAGTCATGAGGACGAAACAATGATGCATGCTCTTCCATCTAACGAAGTCATCCAAATCCTCGAAGCTCCTGCAAAAGAAGAAGTAAATACAGTAAGTTATCTTCCTTTTGAAGAGTCTGATGATGCTTTATTTTAAGATTTGGAAAGTGAAGAAGTGTTAGAGGAGCCCCCTGGATGTTTTAAGCCCTTCATGTTATGATAAAGTTGATGGCTATGTTGATAATATTGATGAATTCATACATGTCGGAAAGCGTAAATGGGATGTGATTGGATATGACGGGGATCCATTTACGATAATGAGGGTCATTTCCAAAAGTTGTCTTTACAAGTATCATATGAGATTACTAATAAATTTGACATTTGGCAACAAAGAGATGATATGATTACAAACCTTTTTCAGACACCCAAGGATGACCTGGTGCTATGTTCTCCTAATGATTTTCGGTCATACCTTTGGGATGGCACCTTAAGGATTTGGATGTATTCCTTTGAGCACTTGGATTTTATTACAGAAGAGATTATCAATATCGTTGTTAACGGATATTGATAAGGTTGAACATTTAGCACTTGAGAGAAGGATGCTTTTAATGATGTCTTCGGCTCCATACGGCTATTTATCTGGCTATATTAAAGGTGTAGTTGGGAGCATGTCCTTTGTCTTAAGTTTTCTCGATACAGAAACACTTGCTTTGAGAATTCACCGGGGTAGGTAGAATACCTCAAGAAAAAGTTTATTATCTCAGTCTTTGATCTTTCCCTTAAGAAATTGTCAATCATCCCTTAGGTTCTTGCTAGTTCCTTCTCCCTTCGGCTATTTTATCTCGCTATGTCACTAAAGGTGTAGTTGGGAAGCATGTCCTTTGTCTTAAGTTTTCTCTGATGCAAAGCTTACTTTTAGAATTCAAGGGTAGGTTGAATACCTCAAGAAAAAGTTTGTTATCTCAATCTTTCAGCCTTCCCTTAAGAAATTGTCAATCATCCCTTAGGTTCTTGCTAGTTCCTTCCCAGACCTCAAATTGTGAAGACATCCATGGTAGCCAACCTTCAGACTCTTTGAGTCAATCTATTGAACCTTTGATTTTTCACGATCCCTTTCTGAGATGGATTGAGCACTTTCCCAAAGGTGTGAATTGGCATGATTTTGTCCCTCCCTCCTGCCTCCATGAGCTAGACTTTATGATTTCCGATGATACAATACATTTTCTAACTCATGTTATCTTTGTGCTTGACTTATCATTGTTTTGGTTTATGATGAAGAACAGAGGCAGGTATTATGAGACATTGCTAGGATGGTTTCACCGGCTATTTGACTACACCTAGCATTCAACCAACAGGTAAGTAAAGGTAAGTAGGTAGGCATTTGCATTCATTGTATATACCATCTGCATATCATGTTAGAGTAGTGTAGTTGTATTTCACTTATATATATGATTGCTTATTTGCATTTCATTTTTTCATATATGAGCCAAGGGTGATATCACCACCCCAAGAGATTACTAATCATTTTTGTTGAGATCTAGCAGATCACAGGTCATGCCATAGATGTTGAGCTTCTCATGCGTTCTACGGTGAGCACATGTCCCCGAGTTGGACCCAGATGTTATCCCCTATCCTAGGGATAACTAAGGAGATTATGTCTCAAGGCCCACAGGTCCTAAACATGGAGTACCGAGAGCCATATTGACTTGAGTTTGGCACTAGAGGGCCCATCTTTTCTTCAGCGCCTCCCATCTATCAGCAGCAGCAACATCCATCCCATCGGTTGGTTTTGAAGTATCAATGGGTCTTTCTCCATGAGGTAATGAGTCTGAGTATCATGGTATGTGTCACCCTGATTCTCAAAACATTTGAATATGTGCATTGAATTCTCTTTTGTTTCATGACGTTTGCTTGGAAATTATGCCCTTTAACTTGTCCATACCTGGGGGGGATGATAGAGTGTCGTAGTAAGTTGGTTCCCTTAGGGATGACTTGCCACTGGGTGGGTCTATGAAAGGTCAACATCCATTCCGTCCATACTTACCACTTTTCATCATTATCCCTCTCATCTATCCCCTACATTGGTTCGGGCATTGGGTTTGCCAAGCTAGTAAGGGTTGTACTTTGCCTTGTAGGAAGAAGGGGCTAAAGGCCCAGAGGGTACAAGTAGCTAGCAAAAGTTAAAATCCAAAGATGAAATATTGAGATGCTTCACCCAGGGATTCCCGAGATGGCAATAAAAGGCTTCTCAACAAGAAAAGGGGATTGGTAAAATAAAAGAAAACTCAAGGCCTAGTTGGTGGATGGGAGGTCTCATCATGAGTCGGCCTATTAGGTCCATGGGCATGTAACGGTATGACACAACTATTCATCTGGTCACCAAACCAAGGTAGTGGCTCTTGGTGGCATAGCCAAGAGAAAGTGGGTCTCATCCCGAGCCAGCCTTCTCATTTCCGTGAAATGCTTGTGGGTAACGCTGTCACCACTGGTCACCACGCCAGGGCAGTGTCCTCCAACTATTCTCTTGAAAAGAAAAAGCAATAAAACAAAGAGTTAAAGGCATTGAATGGGCTAGGAAATAATGGCATCCATGACAAGGTGCAGCTCACCCTCTAAAGAGGCACCCACAAGTAAGACCTACATTCCCCTGTCATCACTGCACCCCTTGCCCAAACATTCCTTACACCATCCCATACATTTACATGAACTAGATTGGTCTTCACCTGGGAACCACCCCACACCTGAGGAGGATTACCCAATAGGACACCTTGGGACCCTCTCCAAACCTGGCTTGTTAAATAGCTTAACGTATTTGAGCATTTGTTTGGGTAAAGGGGGGTTTGATGCACATGTTTGGGTAACTTGATTATTAGATGTGATTGACATTGCTATGATCCCTATGACTTGTGAGCCCATGGAGGGCGTACTTCTTGTTGCTGTAGGACCATGCCCGACGGACAGGTACATATGGGGAGATGATTAGTTCGGACCTCCATGGGGCTAAAATCCCACTAGATGGATGTTGTGACCCCAGCCAGGGGCAAAGGGATACCGGAGGCTTGCACTAGAGAAAAAGGAGGACGTTCCACCACATGCACTTTGGAAGGCCTGGACCTAGGGGTGGGTCTTGGCCTCCCACCATGATGTTGGCCCTTGAAGGCCGATGACGTCATCATTTTGAGCCTTGACGTCATCCAGTTAGGGTTTTGGCATGAGGACGAATCGGTTGGCACGTGTGGCAGCTTCTGAGGCCTTTTGAGGCCTAACGTTTCACTTTGGAGGCCCAGCGTTCCATGAAGGGGCCTAACGTCACCCTAGGAGGGGCATGACGTCATCCCTAAAAGACAAAATTAGGGTTTTAATTGTTAATTTTATGTAAAACCGGATTTTTGATGTAAACTGGCCATGTCGGCCTTTTTTGACCTAAAATATAATTAAAGGTCACTTGTATTGTAAATAAGGGAAAAATCTCTTATATTTTTTTCATAATCTTTCACACACACAAGTGTGAGGTCTGAAATTCGGCCTCTTTTAAGGCTTATGGGCTGAAATAAGTGGTGCACAACTCTTGGAGGAAGCTTGTCTTGGTGTATTTTTGCATTTTCATGGTGGAAAGTCTTCAACTAGTGTTTGTGGCTAGATTATTCTTGATGAAGTAAGTAGAAATCTGCAATCCTTCTTTATTTTGAATGGTTATGGTGTATTTACTTGTTCAGTTATAAGATTATGAAATTGCTAGTGTGAAACCCTAGGAGAAAAGCATATGTTATTGTCCTTTTCTTTATAACTCCTCACCTACTTGATTTTGCTAGAAGACACCTCCCTTGAAGGATATGCTAGGGCCCTACCTTAGTAGCACTCTAGTATTATTGCTTCATTAAGCTTTCATATTTTATTTCAAGCTTGACCTAAAGAAGAAGGAAAACACTAGGGCCTAGGGTTACCTACTTCCTAGCATCTTTTCCTTCTAGGGTTTTGGATATTGAGGCCTTGGGTTACTAACACCTCAACCATCCTCCCTCTTCCTTTAGCTCACCTATTTTCATTTGTGTTTTCCCTCTAAGAATTGCCGCTGCAATATTGACTCCATTTACCCTAAAAGGCACTAGTTCATACCTTGCAAATGATTGATTGACTAAAACAACTCTTAAACCATCAACTTTAAGACCTATACTGACTATTTCTAACTCTAGATTAGACTAACCTACTAACTAATTTGCTGTTGTTGCAAAAGATTGCTACAGCCATCTATAACAGCAGCAAATTCATCTTAAAAGCAAGTTTCAAAGCTGATTATACATTGCCATCATTGCTTCTAACAATTACTAGCATTTTGTCAAGTTTATGTCATTATTTCTGGTCATTTTTGAAGCTCTATTGAGGCATAATTGTGAAGCTATTGCTAGAAATACATTGCTGTTATAAATACTTCTGTTGCTTCAGATTTTATATCAGCTTATTCTTTTTATCAAAGTCTATGGTTTTATGAAGGATTAACATCATATGGTACTTGCAAATAGTATTTTTATTGTTGTCTTGTTCCAGGCAGGTACACCTAAATATTACTTTGCTTCATCTCATTAAAACCTTTGGAACTTTGATCAGAGTGACCTGTGAGAGGGGTGGGACTTTTTGATATTCTTACCTTAGCCTTCTCAAACCCCCAGGTCACTAGGGACGTCTCCCCTAGGGTACTACTACTAAAGAGAGAGACGTGTCTTGTTTAGGTGACAATGATAGGACAACCTCCTGTTACACCAATTTATTGTTCACTTGCCTTTGGCTTTTGGGCAAGTACAAATTGCGCGATAACAGGAAGTATTCTCACACGTGTGGAGCTTTGTGGGCTTGTGATGGGGCTTCACACCCACATGCAAGTCTATTTTGATGTTGAGTTTGTGGAGGGGCTTCTAAAGTTAAGTTACGGGCTTTTACTCACCCTTAGAGTTGTATAAAAGGAGATCAAGGTGAATGTGAGGATTTATTATTGGTGACAAGTGTGGTGACCTCAGCTAGCATAGGAGAGAGGTTGTGGTGACCTCAGCCAGCCATGGATAGGGGTCGAATAGCCCTCAAATATGTAGTTTTTCTTGTCTTGGGCAGGTAGCTTGGAGAGGAGACTAGCCACAGGTCTATGGGAGGGCTTGGCCAGCAAGGAAAAGAGCAGTCGCAGCCTAGGAGAGGCTCAGCCTGCTAGAAAAGGTTGGTCCCGGGTCTTGGAAGGCTGGAACAGCCTAGCCGTGGAGAGAAAAAGGAAGCCGCAAGCAGTGTGGAGGCTCCGCCCACAAAGAGAGGGTAGTCACAGCCTAGGAGAGGCTCGGCCTGCAAGCTTGTGGCAGCTGGCAGCAAAGGAAGAGGGTTGGAACAGGTTGTTCTAAGGCTCGGTCTACAGAAAGAGGGCAACCACAGGTCTGTAGAGCTGCCACAGGTGGTTAGGACCCTCGGCCTGTAGAGAAAGACCCTTCTGGGCAAGTGTTTAGGGAAGATACTGAGGGTTGTCATAGCCATTGGTTTGGGGACTGATACCACAGTTCTGGTGGACTAGAACAACAGATTGGTGGACTGTAACAGTAGACTTTTGGGGCGGGCAGTTTTGGACAGCCATTGAGGGCTGTTACAGCCAGCCCAACAGCAGAGAAGAGGCAGCCATCAGTGAGCAGTTTGGGCCTATATGAAGATGCCATAAGGACAGGTGTTAAGTTGCAGAGGGAGTGGAGGGTTTGAGGGGGCAAGGGATGCCCTAACCCTCAACCTCAGTTCAGCAGCAAGGAAACCAGGAGGGTATCACCATATAGGACATTATGCTAGCCAGTGTCTAGAGAAGAAGAAAGGGAAGGCCAAGTAGCAAAGAGAGGTTGCAAGTAGTGCAGGTACTATAGCAGGAGTGGACGAGTGATCATCCCAGTTTGAGACCACCTTCTCCATGATCTCTTGTTTATCTTCTAACATTGTGTCAAGTGCTAGATTATATGTGGATAGTGGGGCGTCAAGACAAATGACTTATGACAGGACACTATTCAGTAGGCTTCAAAAGTAAGAGGGAGGTATGAGTGTGGAGTTCGGTGATGATGCTACATATCCTATGAAAGGATTGGGCTCCATTTCCTTCCGAATGCCATTACGCGATGTTCTTGAGTGGAATGATGTTTTATTTATTCCTAGGTTGAAGAAAAATCTTCTTTCAGTTTCCTGTTTGGAAAACATCAAAGTAGAGTTGTATTTGACGGATAGCGGTGCATTATCAATGATTGTAGTCTAGAAAGTTCGAGGACTATGGCTAGAGTGTGTGAGAGGGTGGCCTTTACAAGTTTCTCATTGATGTTGTGGCACTTGTACATTCCAATGGGAAACTAGATGAACCTTCTAGCCTTTAGGAGGCATATGTAGAGCATGAATCGCAGTAGGCCATGGAGACAGGTTCAGAACCTATTGTGGAATCGCAGATTGATTCTAGGCTTGCAGCTAATGGGAGTGTTGTAGAGTACAAAGCTAGGGTTGTTGGATTCTCTTAGGGAGGAGTTGACCTTGATGTTACTCTTGCTTCAAGATTCTCTTAGAAAGAGGGAAGTGACCTTGTTGAGGTTATTGCTTCAGTTGCTGAAGGTTTTGAGGTGCATGGGAGCGATACCCATGATTATAGGTTGTTGACAGCCCTACGTGGGTTGTTGCTCGTACCACGAATTTGTTATTTCAGAATGGATGGAATTTGTGCAATTGTCTGTTTTTGTGATTTTGATAGCTCTGATCTACTTGACTTGGTCTTGTATGTGTTAACTTTATGGTAATATTCAGAACTGATTAGCTTTTAAAAAATTAGCACTGTACTTGAATCAGACTTTAAAACTGAAATGCACATTTACAATAATAGAAGCACGCCATAAACATTCATCCAAAGTACACAAGATTTACCCTAGGGAAAACCGAATGGAAAAACCCCAGCAACAAGTGATCTTTCTTATTTGCAAATATATGAGCTAGGAGCAGATACAATAGCGTTTATGGCTTTACACAGACCAAGAAGGTATGCTTGATGAACTCACTAATACGTTGTGCTAGATCCAAGTTGATCTCTGTAGAATAAGCGACCTCAAACACATGCAATGGCAGCTTGCGAAAGCTGCAGAAGGTTTCTTCCTTCTTACCATGCTAAACCCTGTTACAATGAAACTCTTCTCTTCCTCTCAGTATCAACAACACTTTACGCTTTACCCAGAGGTTCCTTTTATTACCAAAGACTCAACCTCCAAGAAGAGATTCGTTGTAGTTAGCTTAGATCTCCTTTACTTAGTTAGGAGTTAAGGTTTTCTTCTCTTAGAAGTCGCTTTGATTCCTTAAGTTACTAATTACTTAACTTATAATTAGTTAACTTAATTTATGACTTAACTTGAGAGTCACTCAAGTTATTAATTGAATAATTAATTAACTCATTAATTATATAACTCAATAATTATTTAACTTAATAATTATTTACGTTAATATTTATTTAATATTAATATTTATTCAAGTTAACTCAACTTGAATTATTTAACTTATTTATTTAGTTTAATTATTTATCTAAATAATTCTTTAAGTTAATATTCACTCAAGTTAACTCAACTTGATTTATTTAACTTATTTATTTAGCTAAATAATTACTTCTGTTAAATATTCATTTATTTCCCTTTATTTCGTTTAACTTAATCATTATTCCAGTTAACTATATATTACTTAACTTGACATTCACTCAAGTTGCCTTAACTGATAATTACTTAAGTTAAACCCATGCATGCTAAGTCGCTTATACTGAGAACATCTTTACTTGTCAATCATTCAACATGCATATGACTTGTCCAGACATTTTACACTTAGGAGTTCGATTTCACTCAAGCAAACACAAGTTCCCTCATGCATGGTCACACGTGCCAACGCACTATCTCATTACATAACATATTTGCAGCCAAAGTATAAGTAAAGAATCACTTGTCTCGGGATGTGCTTCTACAGTTCTCCAACACAATTTGGTCACATGCTACAGTTGCTTATCTAGAGTTGATCAGACTCTAGACAAGGTCTTTTAGCTTAATCCACCTCGAGTGACCGATGAGAACTACACATCACTTTCCCAACTAGGCAACATTAGTGTTTGCTCAAGTTAGACTGACTTACAACTAGACTCTTGTCCTGAACAACAGGACCCTTTTCTCCAAGTCTCAAGTTCTGCCAAAGGCAGTCTTGGAGAATGTCTTACGATGTTGTAATTTTAACACTCCCTCTGAGCGAGGGAGACATTCTCAGTAACACCAAGCTTGTCCCGGAACTACACAAATTTTCCAAAGGACAAAGGCTTAGTAAGAATGTCAGTTATCTGCTCTTCAATATGAATGTACTGCAATTTAATGGCACCTTTCTGAACCAAGTCTCTGATGAAATGATATTTCATCTCAATGTGTTTAGACCTGTCATGGAAGACTGGGTTCTCTGTGAGCTTCAAATAGCTCGGTTTATCACAGTAAATAACCATTGTTTCTAACTTCTCTTGAAACAACCCGGACAGCATCTTCCTTAGCCATACTGCTTCTTTGCTTGATTCACTAGCTTCTATATACTCATCTTTTGTTGTAGTTTGGGCGACGGAACCTTGTTTCCTGCTTGACCAAGATATCATGGTTGATTCCAGACTGAAACAATATCTTGAAGTGCTCTTTCGGTCCATTGGGCTCCCAGCCCAATTTGAATCAACGAAGCCATGAAGTAGCACGCCTCCATTGTGTTGATGTTTTCAATAAGCAAGGTTAAGCATGAAGTTCATTGCATTTTAGCATTTAACCATAACCATTAATGTTGCAACAACTAAGATCACAAGAAGAAGCACCATGCACAAGAACACAAGAAGTATCCTGGGAAACCCTTGTCAACAAGGGCAGAAAACCCAGCCAAATCCTTTGCTATATTCTTCAAGAGAAAGACCTTCACCACCAAGAAAACCTAGCACACAAGAGGGTGCTCAAACCCTAGAAGACTAGCGCCCAAGAGAGGTGTGCACTTTTCCCAAGAAGGTGTACTTG
>SNQJ01S0009760.1:113038-133242 GCA_010110895.2 Picea sitchensis | reverse complement strand
TATGAGACAGACCCTGACTTCGCCACCACCTACCAAATGTTGAGTGCAAACGCAGTTGTCAATAATTTCCATCTTCGGGATGGGTTGTTGTGTCATCTGGGGAATATCTTTGTTCCATCAAGTGAGTGAGTGAAGATGATCTGGGAAGCCCACTATAGTCGGGTGGCAGGACACTTCGGAATTGAAAAGACAGTGGCGATACTACAGAAACATTTCTACTGGCCGAAACTTTGACAGGAGGTCAGCGAGTATATCAGGTCATGTGCTGTCTGCGATATTTCCAAACCAACCACTAAGAAATAGGGCCTGTACACCCCTCTTCCTACTCCTAATAGGCCATGGGAATCCATCTCAATGGACTACATGTCGGGCCTCTCGTCCACCAAGTGGGGAAATGACCGCCATCAAAAGTGGTCCACATACTTGCAGCAATTCCACCTCAACATCAAGTATAAAATAGGAAGCACCATTCACGTCACTGATTTCCTGAGAAAACTGTCAGTCGCGGCACTCACCACGGTGCTAGACTCTTGCGGCCATGAGACATCTGGATGGCCCCAACTCTATGAGACAGACCCTGACTTCGCCACCACCTACCAAATGTTGGGTGCAAACACAGTTGTCGATAATTTCCATCTTCAGGATGGGTTGTTGTGTCATCTGGGCCATATATGTGTTCCATCAAGTGAGCGGGAAAAGATGATCTGGGAATCCCACTACAGTCAGGTGGCAGGACACTTTAGTGTGGAAAAGACAATGGCGATGCTACAAAAACATTTCTACTAGCCAAAACTTCGACAGGATGTCAACAAGTATATCAAGTCCCGCACTACCTTCGTTATTGCCAAACCGACCACTAAGAAATAGGGTCTGTACACCCCTCTTCTTACTCTTGAAAGGCCATGGAAATCCATCTCAAGGGACTACATGTCGAGACTCTCATCCACCAAGTGGGGATATGACTGTGTTTTTGTGGTTGTTAATCGCTTTTCTAATATGGCGATTATGGTTGCCTGCAAGAAGAGCATCACAGCAGAGGCCACTTCCAAGCTCTTCTTTGAACGAGTCTGGGTACATTTTGGAATCCCATAAACCATTGTCTCAGATCAGGACAGTCAATTTCTCAGGACATTCTGGTCGAGCCTCTGGTCACTGCTAAACACCAAGCTCACCAAATCCATAGCCTTCCACCCCCAGACAGATGGCCAAACCCAGGTTGTAAATCCAATGATTGTGCATATCCTTCTCATGTATAATTCAAAGCACCCTCGCACATGGGATGAGAGCCTTCCCTATGTCCAGCATAGCTACAATTGAACCCTGCATAGCTCAACCGGCCACAGCCCCTTTCAGGTGGGGTTGATATTCCAACCATTGGGTCCCATAGATGTTGCACTTCCCCTTGCGGTCACTTCGACCACCTCATCTCCTGCTCCAACTAAAGCTGACAAAGCCACCTGTTTCATTGAGAGGATCCAACACATCTACCATCAGGTTAAGGATATCCTACAGAAGTCCAATGATAAGTACAAACAACACCATGATCAACATCGTGTGCCACATAAGTTTCAGGTGGGTGACAAAGTTTGGTTACACTTGCAGAAAGAACACCTTACATGACCCCATCGGAAGCTTCACCCACTCCATTATGGGTCGTACACTATCACCAAGGTCAGGGAGGATAATGCTTTTGAGCTCAACATTCCTCCTTTCCTTGGCCTGCACCCAGTGTTCAATGTGGATCTCCTTCACCCTTATTTTCCACCATTATTGCACACCTCAGAAGTAGCAGAACAACTGACACCAACAGATCTCAACCCTGACTTCTTACAACAGGCATCCAATGATAATATTGTATACACATAGATCAAGGGAACTCGACAACAAAGGATCCAGCTTTATCGAGTCGTCAAAGTAGGGCAGCTCCTGCACCAAGGCAAGTGGCTCACCCGGGGCTAAATTCAGCAAAAATTTCCTCATCAGATGGAGGACCTCAATGAAATCGATACCATTGCTTACTAAGGAGGGGGGATTGATCCATATGGATGTCGGTGGCCACCCACCTTTTCCAACTGTCTCAAAACAGTTTTCTAACAATTTTGGCAATTTACTATTTTTAGCAGTTTTAACTTTTGGGGCCATTTTGACGGCCTAAATGAAGGTTTTTCATGATAAATCTCCTCAATTATTTCCAAATTCATGATTGAGCCCCCAAAATGAATCCCCTCGATGATACCTTTCCAACGGGCTATCACACACCTAAAACCAAGATCGTATGCAAAAGTTACGACCCCGGGAAGTTGATGTACTAACTTACCCAAATGGGGCCCACATGACTTTTGGCGCTTCATCTCCTAGGGTTAGGTTTTTGGATGCCTAGGGTTTTGTGCATTTTTGTTTATTTTAAAAATGCCTTCAGAGCCTCATTGTAATCTTATTCTTGTGAATACGCACGACCATCACATATCTTCTCAGAGATAAGCCGCCACCATTGCAGCAAGCTTGTTTCCACTGCATTTTACAGTTTCAGCTTATTTCGTTATTGAATAGAAAACCATTTTTATTGTATCTCTGTTATTTTTTGTTAAGAACCTGTTAATAATCTGTATTCATTTCATTCTTCTCATAAAATCTGGATCACAATGTTTATCTTTGTAATGCGCAGGTCGACTCGGAAGATAGAGTGCACATTTGTGGTGCGAAACTAGGACAAGAAGGAAGGGCGTAGAATGTTGGTGCACCAGAAAAAGAGGAATATGGAGGCTCCCTTAGTGGTGGGGGAGACAAATTGACAGTATTGGATGGTCCAACATGGTTGTAGATAGATATCTCTTTGGGTCACCTCACAATAAGTTTTAGAAGAAGATGGACTTACCCCCCCTTTCTATCACCCCCCTTACACATTTTTAATCAAGAAGAAAATATAGTATATAGTGGAGAGATTGGAGTCGAAGAAATAGAAGAAGAAAGAAGTGATGAGACAAGTGAAGAATAAGGTGAAGTCAGCAATACCTTACCCCAAGCGATAGTGGTGTGGAAAGGTCCAGCCAATAGCAGTCAAAGAAGAGGAACTAGCTCCAGTTCGAAGATGGAGAATCAAGAAAATAAATTGAGGTTGTTCGTGTTCCATGGAATGGGTAAGGACGATGTAGAGTGACATTGGTTCACCTATGAATAAATTTGGTCTGTAAAGAGATTTACAAATGATGCGACTAAGATAATGCAACTAGAGACTATGTTCAAGGATAGAGCCCTAACGTGGTACATGAAATACAAGGCTACTATGCCAGCGGGATAGGAAAGGTACCTGACCGAGATTAAGGAGGATCTACTTAGGGAGTTTCAGAAGCCTAAGTCAAAATCCCAATGCATTACTGAAATAAAAGAGATCAAACAAAAGGAGGGAGAAATCGTCTGGGACTATGACTAGCGGTTCAAAATATTGTTGGATAGGCTAAATTTCCAAATCCAATATGTTCAACATAGAGAATGGTTCATTGCAGGGTGGCAGAGACAGAGGCAAATATCAAGGAAGGCCCGAAGGTGGATATGGGCGCGATTGCGGCCATAGATATGTTAGAGGAGGAGGTAGAGCCCCCACATGTTTTAACTATGGTGAGATTGGTCATGTCTCATGATTTTTCACCAAACTGCCTGTGCTTTGTGCCTATTGTAATAGTCCTGAACATGTAACCAAGGATTGTCCCAACTTACTGAAAA
The DNA here is from genome assembly GCA_010110895.2 of Picea sitchensis. Taxonomy (NCBI): domain Eukaryota; kingdom Viridiplantae; phylum Streptophyta; class Pinopsida; order Pinales; family Pinaceae; genus Picea; species Picea sitchensis. The sequence goes on along the minus strand of SNQJ01S0009760.1, from coordinate 129,522 downwards.
AGTGGGAGGACAAGAAGATCAATTGTAATATGGTGCATGTCGAGTCACGCAAAAATAAGAAGAAGAACGAGGAGGTCGACATCTGGGTAGTAACCCGTGGAGGGGAAAAGACAAGGGCAGACTTCAATCATTGTGAAGGCTTGAGTCAAAAATTGAAGGGAAAGATCACGAAGGCTCCTCAGATCCCTCTAAAGTTTGATGTTTCTTAGTAGAAGGAGCTTATGTGCAATGTGAAGAGAGCACTTGAGGAAGAAAGAGCACACGAGGAGCTGCAACGTGTGACTCAAAGGTCTCTTGAAGAGGCATGGATCTGGGAGGAAGTGTAGAGGGTGACACAAAGCTCTTTATAGGTTGTTGGATGAAGCTCACGAGCGGGAGGAGTTTCAATTCGCGGCGCAAAGATATTTGGAGGAGGATCGTGTAAGTGATGAAATACAGTGCACGACCCAAAGATCAATAGAGGAAGAACATAGATAGAATACGATGAGACACACTGAGCAAAAATCATACAAAGAATAGAACCAGGAGGAGTTGCAATGCACAACACGCACAGAAGCCTTGTATGAATTACGTCACATGGCAGAAGTCGAAGATCAAGTCAATACCTTCTTACACTAGTATTTTCAATTTCTTAAAGATCCAAAAGTTGCAAGTAAGTTGACCCAGATGTTAGCTACTTGCATGAAAGAACAAGGAGAGGAGACTGCCATATATGCTCTGCTCTCAGAAAGGGATGCATGTTAGGTTAGCAAACAAAAGCACACTGGTCGAGAATTCAAGATGATAGTAGAGCTTGGTGGGTAGGACATGGATGGATTCATGTTGGATTTGGGATCCGACATGAAATTATTTCCAAATAAATCTTGGGAAGTGATGGGTAATCCTTAGTTGGTCTGGCTGCCCATCCAGCTCCAATTGGCCAATCAATATAAGATCTACCCCATAGGTCATTTGGAGCATGTAGATGTGAACATAGAAGGATTGAATACAAAGGTCGACTTTGAAGTCATCGAGATCATGGATGAGTCTAATCCATATCCTACATTATTGGGGATTGACTGGGCCTTTGACAATAATGTGGTGTTAAATTTGAAGAAGAGACAAATGTCCTTTGAAATTGACACCTTGCASGTGGTCGTGCCACTAGATCCATATGAGGGCGACYAGTATAATGAGCCCCTCGATGAGGATGCATAGAGATTGGTCATTGGAAACATTTACAAATCATGGGATGCAAGGAGGACTACATCAACCCCACTGCAGATGGTGAATTAAGTTGGCAGAGTGTCAAGTCTTATGACCGAGATTCCGAGGATGCCATGGAGAGGTAGCAAAATAATCTATATAAAATATCAACAAGGAGGTGCATGCATATCTCTATATAATATCGTGTGGAAGACTTTGGATCATATCGATATGATGGGTCAGATTCAGTGGACACATTGATTGCATGGATACAATGCATTTTCGAGTACTAGCGGCCTTGCACACTTAACTTTGTACTGATAGGGATTCCTACACACTAGTGGGTTGCACATCGAGAGTGAACGATTTCGACCAGATGTTGACATTTGTCAGTACACATGTCCCTATGAAAGGCATTGGATCGTGAATCAGAGGCATAATGTGTGTGGTCACTATATGAATGACCATCATCGGCTTCCCAAGAACCACCCTATTTCCTCGATTCCCCAATTTTACATTGGAAAACGCAGGTGACCTTCAAGAGCCTGCGATGATTTGTTCTCTACACACCTACTCCCCAGCCCCATTGAGCATACAAATGACTCTAGCACAGTTATTGAAGTATGGTTAGCCAACGGAGCCTACTGCACCTAATCTTCTACCTCCCACACAGACACTAACCAGCCGCACCCAGATGCGGGTACATGGCGACCTACCTGGGGTCACTTTGTCCCTTTAAGTCGTTAGTCAATTCTCATTGGGGTGAATCGAACCATGCACCGCACCTTCAGTGAGTACACTCGCGCATGGGTTATGTCGTCTACATCATTATGGATTTTGAAGATCTAGTTGTGGCAATAGATTGGCAATCTTAACAGTTGAGGTGATAGGAAATCCTCACATGTCGGCTACATATAATTATAGGAATGATGGCTCATTAATACCACTGGAAAGGGAAAGATTTTCCGATTCATAAAAAAAGTGGAATTTACTGGTAGGACTCCACGCCCACCTCGGCATTTATGTGAGCATGACAACACAACCTCTAGCATTTCGATTCCAACAGTTGGACTAGTATAGAGTACTAGCTACTTCAACAAGAATATGGGATAATAAATTCGCATGTGTGAACATCTAAGTGTCCATATGAATCCTTTGGACTATCTTCTCACTCACATCCCACTTCCTCCCCATTTTTTTTTTCACATAATCCTCTTCCATTATCACCACATAGACTGCGCCCACCTCCACATTTTGTTCGCCAACAGATTCTCGCCCCCTTCATACCAAATTTGTAATGGCTTCATCCATCCAACTCAAATCCTGGCCAAATTTTAAGTCCATGAAAGAGATGTCTCTCCCTGATCTTGTACTTCCCCGTGGTGTTCTAATTGAAGACCTTCCATTCAACAAAGTACCTCTCCTCAAGTGTGTCAATTATAATGTCCATGAACCCCACTAGTTTCCTGAAATTGAGCTCGACCGATACATGGAGGTCATCCGGTGAGATGATGGCATGAAGAAAATGATCATACAATAATGGGCATGACCCTTGAAGCACTTTGGGGTTATATCCCTTCTTAAATGTCCCCACTTCAGTCAGGCCAAGGCTATGTGGTCCTGTGTTGGGTTCCTCCTTACCAGAATACAAGAGGTATACCTTTGTTTGGACTGGTCGTATCCCGTCGACCAAGCCAGTATACACAAAGTCTTTGGTTTTCCCAATTCTGGTGGAAATCCAAAAAACACTCTTAAAGTGAAGGATGCACCATTGGAGGAGGTGTATACCAAATACGACAGACGAAGAGGAAAACACAAATTTCTCATCCATGCCATAAATGATTCGATAGTCCATTTTTCAACCCAGCTCCTTGCATGCAAGATTATTCACAAATGTCGAAAGGAAGAATGTTCAATTGAGGTCACTCTGGCAGCCAAGCATTGTGTTAATGGGCATCACATGGCTTGAGCCCCTTACCTCTTTAAAGAATTTATCGTGGACTGACTTAACGCTCAGGATGAGGGGAAGGAGTTTCATTACAGTTGGGTCCCTTAACTATTTGGCATGACGCTCTGGAATCCACCCCCTGGCTTCAAAATCGATATGGGGACTGCCCCTTCCTTTCTCGCCCCCCATTTCTTACTGCTCCAACATTCCAAGGGGGTCCAAGAACATGTTGCCATTTCTAAATAATTCAAGCAATGGTACACCCAGTTGATCAATGCATCTGTCAAGCATGTATGCATCCCCTCACACACATTCAAAAGGTATCAACATCATCTTCATTTTACATGTACCATCCATAATGTGATCATCTTTCCTCATGCATCTACAGAAAAATCAAAACTCGTAATCCCCTTTTGTATTACAGAAAGAGATATTATCATGGGGGTGGAACAATGGCCAACCCAAGACCAACCCCCCTTTTTAGAAATACAATCTGAATTTGAAATCATATTAAAGAATTCTCAGGACCAGTCCAAGAACACAACAAAGACAGATAAGACAGCAGCAACAACCATGCATATACAATCTTCCCACTCCCTTACACATTCTTTGAATGTGAGTGGGTATGATGCAGACACTATCGAAGCCAAAAAGAGAAGGTGGGTATCCCATACTAAGACCCATGCCCAGATAAACATTGACTTAGAGTCTGACCGTGATCCTTCACCTCCACCATAGCCTACCCCAATTGTAGAAGAAGCCACCTTGACCGCATCTCAATCCAAACCCCACTCTAGGGATAGTAAACGTCGATGTACAACATACCATAAACACACTGTGGAGGGTTCTCCCACTCAAAGATTGCATATTGCAAAATTGATTAAATATATTTGCACACAATCAACCAAACAACAAGTCTCACACAACGACACGATCAAGAAAATGCATATTTTGGGCCAACAATTTGATTTTCCCTCTTTCTCATAATCTCCATCTTCAACCCATCCAACCCTCGAGGTTCCAGAAGCTAGTCCTCGCGTGTCAATCCACTCACAGTCATCCCATCAATCTTAGACAAGACCGAGTTGGACTTGTCCCAGATGCCTATAATAGACATCATGCACTTTATCACTTCCTTGGTCCATAAGCTCAGGGAACACCAACAATCCCTTCACTAGGAACTCGCCCAACTACATCTCAGCTACGAGCAAGAGCATTACAATCGTGACACCACCTGATCCCACTTACAAAAGGAATCTTGCACACGTCAGGAACTAAAAGAAACCCAAAAGATGTTACAGGATCTACACATGGTTGAAGTGGACGCACATGCAAAAAAACAAGGCCAATATACATTTGTTCTTAGTTACCACACCAAGCTTATCACCACTCTCAATGAGGCCTACTCCCAGGTATCCCCGTCATCACCAATAAATTTGGATATTCCAACTCTACAAAAAATGAAATCGGTCATTGCACATGTTCTGGCTCTGCAATCACATAATCACGAACTTCAAGCCCAACTGTAATATTTGACCCCATAAGGAACCAACCTCCAGTAGAAAATTGCTCGGGGGATCAATGTTGTTCAGAAGAGTCGAAACCATGCCCAAGGCTTCCTCACGCTGGTCACTTAGAGCTTTAAGTTATGGGATTATTTACAGATCCCTTTGGAGCTCACAACTCTCTATGATCATACTCGCGTAGTAGAGGTTGAGGTTATGCAGCAAAAATGAGACGTGGGTTCACTGCCCCCTAAAGCACGTGTCATTGCAATGCATGTCGTTGTCATACAGAAAAAGGAGATCGCTTCACCTGCTTCACCTAGGGCTAAGCAACATAATATGTGAGAGTTGATCACTTTGTTAGTCGACAGGGCTATGGACTGGTATACTCAACTCTCGAATATACAAGTTGTTGACAACCCCCTCATCAAGAAACTCAACATCAAAGATTTAACAAATCCTTAGGCCACATCCATTGACGTCGAGGAATTTATTCTAATTTCCAACGATCTCCAAGCCCAACTCAAAAATCTCAAACGCCAGTATAAGGACTTCGTGGAGGAATTAAGAAGTATTGTATTATCCATGACAATGATCATTCCTTAAAGCAATTGGCTCGAGGACAAGCCAGATAATAGTGGTGGGGGCCTGTTGGCACCTAAAGTTTTGGGTTTATATTTTTGCGCACACACAAACGAAGTTGTGCACGCTCATTCCATAGTTTTGTGTGTGCCTAAGGAAATGCAAGAGGAATGGCCTAGAGTGCGCACCATACCAATTTTTGTCTAGAACGTGCCAATCTTAAAGACCACCAAGTACACATCAGTCTGAGTTTTTTCAGTTGCGTCGAAAATCAAGAATATGCCCACCAAAATCAAGAAAGGAATCATTGGGAAATAATCCTGAATGATTACTACCAACAACATAAAAAGACATGGGATGGCCAAAGAACGAACTGGCCAGGCACTTAAGATTTCCCTTGATGCAGAAAGTCTACATGGAGCGTTGGAAGGCACCAAAAGCATGCAAGCTAGTTGTATCAGACAAACTCACATATGTATTATGCAACTTGTATGCATGCAACTTCACCTACTCTCTTAAGAACAACACATTGAGCATGTATTATGCAACGTGTATGCATGCAACTTCACCTATTCTCTTAAGAACAACACATAAAGTATGTATTATGCAACTTGTATGCATGCAACTTCTATTTTTAAGTGTAGCAAATAGAAAACATTCTCCAACTGCCCCAAAACATTGGTTGGAGCGTAGAAACCTTGCTATCACGAAACTGAAACAAATGCTTAATGTAAGGGAATTATGATGTTATGATGTAAACATGTGCATATTCTATCTACTCGCTAGCTATGCCCATGAACTTGAACTTTTGATAAAAGGTTAACTGTGAGTTTTGTTTTTAAATAAAATATTCACTGAAAAGAAAATGTGATTTGGGCTAATTGAGTTCAACTCTCTTACAAATAAAATAGTTTATAGAATTTGGCAAAACCTATTTTAAAAAAAATTAAGATTCGTTGAATTTGAAATTTGTAAATGCCAATTTCTTGCAGCTCATCATTCATATTTCTTGAGCCTTTACAAAAAGCTAAGATGTACTTTATATCGTGGAATGCATTTAACTTTATTTTTTTAAATGGCATATGTACTTCAATATTAATTTAAAAGTATCCATAACATAGGGGGGGGAATCAGAATTACTCCAAAGCTTTCATGAACAAGGGTTGCATGGCAGCTTAGTCCCTGCCAAGTAGATTTGGAAATGGATATGATAATTGACACCCTATAATTATTGATGATGATGATTACTGTGAAACATGAACAATATGTTAACTAGGGCTAGTTAACATGAACAATATGTTAAAGATTTTAAATGAAAAAAATTAACACTGATAACTATACCATCAAAAAGATTGGAATTCAAAGAATTCGACCTAGACTCACAAGGAATGGAAGAAGACGTGTTGCTCCATGACACTTAGTTTATAGATTTGTCATATGTCGTATTGGTCGAGATCTCTGACCACATTTTTACTTTAATGTGGATGTTGTATGGTTTTGGGATTAACCTAAATTTCCTTCCAATTAAGTTAAGCTAGCCAAATGCAAATTGCATTTTAAAAATATTCAATTTTTCTTTTTGAAAATAAACCTTTCAAATTTAATAATATATATATATATATATATATAATTTATTATATTACATAATAAGTATAATCTAAATAATATATAATATTATGTAATAATAAATAATATATTAGATAATAAATATAATAGTATATAATAATAAATACATAGTACAACTTTTTATGTTTAGATGTGGTGATTGGTGAAATTCATTGATTATGTAATTAATTCTACATATTGAAAGACGTGAAAGGAGAAATAACACTTCAATTCTATCAACCAATTAGAAATAAAAAACACGATATTTTATTATATCCAAAAATATATATATTTGTTTCATATATATTTAAACGATACATTGTATATACAAATTTATGGTAAAAATAAATTAATGTCTCATCAATGTCACATCAAAAACAAACTCATTGCTATGGTCATGGCGGGGACTAATAGGTGATACAAAAATTCAACTCCAAATTTTTGTTATGATATAATTCAGGTCTGATTTAGTACAACTTTTTATGTTTAGATGTGGTGATTGGTGAAATTCATTGATTATGTAATTAATTCTACATATTGAAAGACGTGAAGGGAGAAATAACACTTCAATTCTATCAACCAATTAGAAATAAGAAACACAAATATTTTTATTATATCCAAAAATATATATTTGTTTTCATATGTTAAACATTACATTGCATACACAAATTTATGGTAAAAAGTAAATTAATGTCGCATCAATGTCACATCAAAAGCAAACTCATTGCTATAGTCTCATGGCAGGGACTAATAAATTGATACAAAAATTCAACTCCAAATTTTTGTTATGATATAATTCAGGTCTGATTTGTTTTTCAAAGTCTGATGTTTTCACTAGATTGTGCAAATAATATATTAAAAGGAAAAAATCTAGAGTGTGCAAATAATATATTAAAAGGAAAAAATCTACCAAATAACTTTTCAGAAGAACAGTTTATCGTGTCAGTGTAAGTCCTAAAAAGACATTAAAAGAAATGACACTCGTGGAAGTTTATAATGGTCAAGAATCAAAAGTGGCTCATTTAATAGATGTTTATTTATTGGATATTGTAATCAAGAGAAAACCTAACTTTATGAAAACAATGGTGGGAAGAGGTCTCGTTTTTTATTTTTATATAAAGATAACTTTATTTATTTTATTTTAAAAAGATAAGGCTTTTAAAAAAATTATTGTATTTTTGTATTTAATGACAACTCTATCTCTTTTTTAGAAGGGCGTTGTCTAATTGTTCTATGAAATGATCTAAAATAAATATAAGAAAATACCTAAAATAAATCTAATAGACCTAGCAACACGCATAATCATGTTAAATTTATTTGTTTATATAAAATAAAGACAAACTCATGTGTTTACTCTTTGAACTCTAGGTGTGAATTGTTAGTGAACTCATTTGAATTATACCATACCCATCTGCAATATTGTTATACCTCCACACAATTTCAAAAGGATAAAACATTGTTACTCAGAAAATGAGTAGATTTTGTTACACAATGAAACTTAGCATGGGCCAGGTAGAATATAATTGAATTTACCATATTATAAGGAGAACACCCAAATTAAAAAAATTGTTATAATTTGAAATGAAAACACAGAGTTGCGTAGTTAATATAAGCGTGGTATATTGAAAAATTAGTAACAAAATTTAAGAAATGTGGCATTTAATGTTGCCATTTCTGCTCAATCGAATTAAAAGCTTTTTAAAATTACAAACATAATGCACCATCCTTACATATCTTTTATGGAAAAAGAAAAATCTCAACACTTGTTATTCGTGAGTGGACACATGAAAGTGATGAAGGTAATGGGTGGACACGTTTTCTCCATGGCTACGGGCAACGAGGAGTTGTAACAACAATGTTAACGAGGAGTTGTAATAGGAATGTTACAAGTTCGAAGACACCTCTCGTCGCCTCACCAATGAAGATTGATTCAAACTTGATCGAGTCGTTGTATCTCAGAGGTAGATCATGATTGAGAGAGGAATGCAGGTAGTCACTCGACTGATAGGGTGGGCCGCCATCAACGTAGGCAGATAGTTGCATGGGAGAGAAACATGATCATATCAATCCAACAAAAGGACAATAGTACATGGAGCCTGTAGCTCACTTTGTATACTGAGTCATGCTTCCTTATTCTTTCTCATTGGTAAAGTGTTGTGGCCTTCTCCCTTTCTACTTAAAGGCTAATGCATTCAACTTTGGAAGATATGGCATTAGTGAAATGAGTTAAATATTGAAGTTGGTGGGAGTAAACAACAAGGTTGTTTCCTGTTGCATTGAGATTGTTGCACCTTTCTTAATCCTCCAAGATAAATAGTCAAGCAATAGGAATAGTTGTCCCAGCCTGATTTCTAATGAAATGATTATGTTTATCTGGGTCGAAAAGTGAACGAATGGAACTCTCTTGTTACATTTCCAACATCGTGATAATAAGCCCCAATTGAAACCGTGAAGCCATCATCAGGCACAGTAGTGTTGGAACCAAATCCCTCCTTTTTATGGTCTGCTACGAATAGTTTTCCCTCTTATGCTTCATCATGCGATTAGGAGTGAGATTGCCTCCACGTGATCAATGCTTTTCATCCCATCCCTCATCGAAGTTCACCCCCTCCTCCTCTAGGATTGAATATCCATCCCTTGTTTATAGATCCAGAAGAGAGGAAAAAAATAATGGTTTGGCTGAGCAGTGGGGAAAAGAGGATGAATATCATGCTTCACTAACCATTTTTGCACAACCCGCTCTTAATGAAATCTTGGATTGATCTCCTCGCCTTCTACGGAGTAGTGAGAAGCTACTAAGGAAGAAACAATTTCATGTGGGGAGGAAGCGAACACAGGCTCCACTAGCAGGAGAGGAAATATTTCTAGAAAAGCTAAGGTCATTATGGCTATGCTCAAGGAAGTCACTTAGAATTATACTGTCGGAACTTACCATAAGAGTGTCTATCATAGAGGATCAGCTTGACAACCTCTGGTAAAGCAAAGAAAAGCAAAGCAGTTACAACCTCTCCTCAAGAAAATGCACTCCTACTTAGTCCAAAGGAATGTAAAGTCTAGGAAAGCCACTTTCTTCTCTACTAGGCAGAGAATTGACTCTCTTTTGTTAGTCCAATTCAGCACATTTGGAATGACTTATGTTGAGAAACGGAAAGAAATAAAATACAAGTTTGGGTTTTTGTTTCAATAGTTTTCTTGGGATTGATGATGATACATGGTTTTGCATTCTAGGGTTTGTGTGGATCATCAAGTTAAAGTAGTCTTAATCTGTGAAAATTTCTCAAAATATGTAATTGGGCTTTTGGGAATTCCCCGTTCTTGTTGTCTTGAAATGGGATTCTCGATTCTTGCAATTGATCCACTTTGGCATTTCCATTGATATGTATGTTAAGATGTAACTATCATTTTCCCCTAATGTTCCAGTTTGACCTCCTCCTTAGCCTAGATAGTCAGTTTGATAAGTAGGGCAACAATGGTTACCATTATTGCTCGTGCCTTTGGAAAATTAATAATGAAGTGTAGGACAGGGTACCAAGAATGAAAGGTTTTATTGATTTTTGAGTCAAGCAGACCATTGTTAACAGTGAGCTGAGACCCAGGAGGAAACTAGTTTTTATCAATCCAGTTATGCTATAAAGCATTCTATAGCTATAGAATTTAAAATTGAGACCTTGTTAATTGTAGTAAGCCTTTGAAATATTTTTCTAGTGTTTTTAAAGAAATTTTTTCTTTTAAGTTTTATGAAATGAATTCAGAGCAAAAGAACTTACTTTCCTTGTGATTTCCATGGTTGCAGCTAGGAGACCTCTTGAAGAACCATGGTATGTATCTTTTCACATCATCTATAGAGAAGAAAGCAGGATAATAAGGAAAAGGAATCCATGATCTTCACCAGGGCAAAAGGAAAACATTGTAGCAAAGCTAAGTCTAAAAGTAGGCTCCTTATTGCTTACCGAGTAGCAGCTACTGCTACTTCCTATTTTCATTCACAAACAAAATAAATATATTCTTTTGAATCCATGCATTAAAATACAACTGATGATGACACAAAATTAAACAATGGAACCAGTGAAGATGTGAAAGGATACCTCAACAATGAGTAAACAATGGAACCAATGAAGATGTGAAAGGAAAGGATACATGAATGGTGGGTTAGCGAAGATCACGACTGCAAGTGATGTAAATATTATAACACTGGATCCTGAGAATGCTCCTAGTTGTGAAACTAAGTCATTGATGAGTGCAGTGAATTATCTAGCCTATGAGATGCTTTTATCGGTGAGATTGCAAAGTACTTGAAACGTAAAAACCAACACGTTTGTAGGCTCAGAACCAACATGTTTGCATGATCGTTGCATGCTCATGTAGGTGGCAGGGGTAGAGAGCTCAATATCAAATTGCTATGGACTATGCATTGCACTAAACAATAAACATTTAATGTGAAGAAGTAATGTTAGACTCATTTCTAACATTACTTTGTTTGAGAAAAATATGTATGCAAATGTATGCATTAAAGGAAGATAAACTTAAGATATATGTGCATATGCCTATGGAAGAGACCAAATAAGAGGTCCAAATCAAAACTTAATTAAAACAATGAGAACTCGTATGAATTTTCAGAAACTTTGGTTAAAACAATAAAAATCTGTTGGTTTTTGTGCCAAGTTAATGGAAAAATAGAAAATCGATTACTAATGGTCCCTCGGCCCAAAGGGCAAGGACTAATAAGCTTTGTCAATGTAAAAGCGTGTTTTGGTTGTAAGTTTGTATTATTGGATTAATATTGTTGTAAGTTTTAGTGTTATATTTTGTGAGTTGTTTTTACCTTATATCTGTCATTTACTTGATGTTTTAGGTTATTTTTACAATATTATATTTCTATGTTGGAATTTTGTTTCATATTAATATTCTTCTTCTCAATTTTGTATGTGCATGTTAAAATTGTTATTGGGTATGTGTTATGAATAATCATACATGCATAATAATTGTGAAACAAAGATGGTTTATAAGTCATTATCTATACCAAAAGCTTTATCTTTCTAGAAGTTGGCTTTGAGGTGCAAATCCCATACTTAATAACATCTTCTCTAACTGAGGTACTAACATTGTCAATGATTTTTTTGTCATGTCTTGTTGATTATCTTTGGCTTGTGGTGGTGTTGATAAAAAAATGTGATCACCTAGGTTTCCCGCTCTAGGAATAAAAAAAAAATTGATATCAAAAGAAATGAATTTTGAAAGATTATCAATTCTTAGAGTATCCCTCGATCCTAGCTTCATCATGCATTTTACGGATTAAAAATATGAGTTTGTATGCTCAAAATATCCAGGCTTTTGTCTAACGGCCCAAGGAGCATTTTTTCCATGTGCATCACAACTATTTTTTCTTGGAACCATGATTATTGTCTCGAAACCACACTTATGTTCTTGGAATTCTTGGAACCACATACTTTCTTGAAACCACACATTTTCTTAGTTCTTCATCCCATACTTAACCATTTCCACATTTAACCATTTCCATACTTAGCCTATTTTGTTTTTCATTATCCACTTTGTCAATTTTCATAATACTCACCACTTAGTCATTTTCATAATTCATTTCCACATTGATTTTCATAATTCATTTCCATTTACTATTTTACATTTTCATTTTCGTCTTCCATTTACCATTTACCTTTTTAATTTCCCTATTTCCTTTTTTCCTATTTCCATTTTCCATTTTCCATTTTCTATATTTTCACAATTTGTCTGTTTATTTCCATTTTCCCATAATTCATTTCCATTTTCTAGTACATTCTGGGAATTCATTTACATTTTATTTTTTCCATTTTTCCATTTTTCTTTTCCAGATTTCATATTCCATTTCCATTTTCTTATTTTCACGTACCATATTTCACGTAATTCCATTATAAACTTCCCCAACACTTACCACATTATACTCTTCCAACACTTAGTCAAATTTGAGTTATGCGGGAGTAACAATGTGGGGTTGGAACAAGTAGTGTTTGCATGCTCGTAGGTCCACAGGTCCGCAATCCCACTACCTACAAATTACACCTCTTACTTTTGCATCCTCCACAATGCACTTTTCACTTTTTACCTTTTTCATACTTGGTCATTTTCACATGTCTTTAGGTTCGCAGGTTTGCAACAAAGCACTTTTCACCTTTTCCACACTTAGTCATTTTCTTGAAATGCAGACACGGAGCCACATACCATCCGTCAACGTTTTCTTGAGTCTCTAGGTCCACGGGTCCGCATACCATCCATCAAATTTTTCTTGAGTCTCTAGGTCCATAATCCCGTATAATCCATAAGGCACTCTCCATTCCCCTTTTTCACCTCATATTTAGTCATTTTTACCATTTTCTATCCCCTCACCTACCTCCTTTACCTTCACATTCCCGTAACTCCACAAACCCTACATTTAAATTTTTAATATTATTTCCTATCCTAATTTTCTTTCCCCTTTTCGTGGACCTACCATACTTGGACATGTGGTGGTGACATGGACATATCCTCAAATGACATGTGGTGGTGACATGGACATACCCTCAAATGACGTGTGGCAATGACATGGACCAATTCCATAATGACATGTGGCAATAACATGGACATATCCTCAAATGCAGTGATGTGGACCTACCCATGGGTGACACATGGTGAATGACATGGGCACTGACCGATTTATGACTGGGCTATGACTGGACATTGACTAGGTCATTAAAATTTTATTAATTCATGAAATTTTCCTAAGTCACGAGAGATACACCAAAGTCTCTATAGTTTCCTTTATTCCACATGAGGACTAGGGTATTTTTTCATTATAAACACTTAAACACTCTTGGCCACAATGCATGTGGGATTGGAATTTGTTTTAAAATAGCGAATTTTGATGAAGGGATAGGATTGATCCACGAATTTGATGGATGATTGTTGAGCAGGGATCTTCAGAAGTTCATATCTCAATATCTGGGTGTTCACTTGGGGAAAACCATACCTTGTTGGAAAGGTATTTTGACAAGGAAGACAATCGAACAAGTTTAAAGAGGTGAAATTGGCCATAAATCTCTCAGAAATTGAAAGAACAATCAATTATGTTTTCATGGTTTGTTGATAAATTTTCTTAGAACCTCAACTTCCTGAGCTTATAACTTGAGATTCATAGCATCAAATCACACTCAGAAGGACTTGTTGGAAAGCTGAGATGATGAATATTGCATCTAGAAATTTTTCCATGGCTGAAAGGGAAAATATCTTGCTCATAAAATTAAAACACAGTCCACTTTTGTTAAAGGCACTCAACTTGAAAATTTGAAAATAAAGTTTATTAAATAAACTTTATTAAAGGAATAAGTGGGCTCTACTTAGAGGCACAAATTTCAATGACACAAGTCATTAATGAGACTTCAATCAAGCATTAATTAAAAGTGGTTTACTCAAAAAAGGAATCATGGAAATTTATATAAAGGAAAAAAATAACTACTTCAAGAACATTGAGAGAAAAATTTTAAAGGGCAAGAGAAGGCACTATCAAGGGGTTGGAAATCAAAAGTTTCTAGAGTGGTGAATAGTCTGCAAGAATCATAGCTCTATATTTCCAATATTCGATGGATTGGACTATTGAAACTTATTTCTCTACATATTCTTCTTTTGTGTTTCTTTCCATCAAATATTTCATGTATTGTAAGCCAAACAAGAAGATTTGGGTCTGACCAATTCTTTCTCTAGAATTATTCAGTCATCTTGTAACATTTATGATAAAACAAAGAAGCTATGATACCAATTGATAAAATATACATAATAACAACAACATTGCAGAAAAGGCTCACTAGCCAACACTCTTTTTGTATTCACGCCAATGTTACATATTTATAGTACAATGGGTGATGCCACCTCATAGAGAGATTTGCTTTAGATCCTAAAATCATGCATGATGACTAGGCTAGGCAATCTTAACTGAATCATTAGTCATCATTTGAGGATATATTACTAATATTCTAAATGAGTAATACAAATATAGGTGACAATTTAGACTTAGTGATTGGTTAAGGTAAGCCATAGGCTAATAGAGAGGAGATAAGGTTGAAATCAACTCCTATAATTGAAAATTGTTGTTCAACCATATCTGCAATGTGTTGAAGTTGCTACAATAAATTGAAATTTTCACTATGCTGTTGAGGTCCATAAACATTAGTGATAAATCATGGTATCTCTACTCCAACATGTCAGAATTTGGTTGTTATGGTACAAATGGTATAGAAATATTTTTTTATCAGAACAAAGTTAGGGTTCCATAGGATGAATAATACTCCCTCCAATCTTTTGAAGTCAATGACAATTGATTGGATATTCCTTCAGAATCTAGGGGGAATATTATCTAGCATCATGCCAGATCATTTTTTCTCTTACGAAAACATAATGTCTGGGGTTTTTGTAATGATGTTTTTTTGTAAGGGCTTGTGTTTTCTCTTACTATTCAATCCTTGGATATTCCAAGAGACAAATTTCATTGGAAATTATAGGAGGGTTGGAAGGAATCTGTGATCAATGCATTGTACCATGAATTGACTAGAATTTCACCTATTTCCAGTAGAAGTTGTTGGTTTGATTTCTTGCCTCTTATCTTATCATCTTTGGGGGTTTTCTTGGGTTTTATCTTATTGGATTGAAATCCCAGAGTGGGATTAGATCCAAGAGGTGAAGAAATTCCCAAGGATTTTTTTTTACCTCTATGAAGAGCTCTATGTACTCGTTGTATGTTCTCTGGTGGAATAGATTTCATGTACTTCTCATGGAAAACACCCAATATACCCTACATATCTATTTCTTCTAGCTCCATATGATCTAGGTCCTGTTATAAACCATCCTCCCCCTTAGGGAATATTGATACATCTTCTAGAGGAGGTATATCAGAAGGGGAAGCAAAGGTTTTGGGTTTCTATGGGTCTTTAGGATTGGGAGAGGGATCAAGGGATTTCCATATTTTAGGATTTCCAAAGGATGTATCCAAAACTAAAGAAAGAGGCGATTCCTCAGGGATAAAGCCAAGGATTTCGAAGATATTTTTGAGACTCGATGACTTAGATGGTCCAGAGGGACCAGATGGGATAGTCTTGCAACTAGACCTGCAATAGGTAATAATTTTGGTAAATCCCTCCTCGTCCTTTTAAGGTTCTGGCATGTTGAATTTGGCGGGAGTGACCAAGGGGAATTCTTTGAAAAGGTGTCCATGCTCATGAAAACAACAACAATGAAAGGGGATATATTCATAATTTAGGGTTTGGGTCCATTCAAAGTATTTATAACCAAGGCACATCAATTTATGGATAGGGATAATGACATTCATGTAGATACATATTCTAGCATAGGTAGTGTAACTCCCTTGCTTGGTAGCTTCAACAGACTTGACATAGGTACCTAGGGTATTACCTATGTCTTCAAGTATTAATTCATCCTAATACTCTTGCAGGAGAGAGTAGAGGCAAACCGTGCATAAGAAAAATCCTCTTTATCCAGGTTGAACTTCTTCATCTAGTATCAGAGTTGTAATCTCATAGAATGAAAGAAATATGGACCATTTTAAAATATCCTTTCTCGATCTTTGAGATCATGAAAAATTGTAGTAAAAAACCCTTTCGATCCTAGTTTGAACTCAAAAT
>SNQJ01S0009760.1:101537-112988 GCA_010110895.2 Picea sitchensis | reverse complement strand
TCAATCACAAGTCCGATCAATAATACCAGCAATAAATCATAAACTGTTTTCAATTCCAAGTCTTCATACTGAAACTCCTGAGTTGAGCCTCAATGAAGAACTGCTTGAAAAACCACCAATCTGGATGTTGAATGGTTCATTTGAAATGAACTGGAAAAAAGCTGAGATATGGAAGTGAACAACTGCAATATCTGAACATTCCCTGATTGCTTGAAAATTCAATCATTTTTCCAAGTATTTGAGCTAGAAGAATCTAATGTCTTATGCTAATTGGTGAACATGTAGTATCACCACTCTACTATCAGTGTATCACTGAAAGTTCTCTCTGAATATGTGGTTTGGGATAACCACTGACCAATTGATACCATGTATCTAATGGTTTTTCGATAACCACTAACCAATATTGACACTTTTAGGTGTCCAACAACATCCCAATGTATAATGTGTATGATTCAATTGCAAGGCATTGAACCATAATTCTACCAAAATCTGTCATCTTTGGAAAATCTCACTATGTAATCATGTGAGCTAGGATGCATGCAATTTGTTCACTTAATGTAAACTCCAATATGATTAGAGTGAACCAAGAGAAGTGAATCAACTTCTAGTTTGACACATCCATGAAAAATGCCTGACAACTCAATCAAATTCTAAGCTGCGATGTAGAAGGATCCTCTTGTCCTCTGCTAGGTCGAATGACCATCTATGTGAACCAAATATCCACATCATTTCTCTCAAAATCAAAATCAACATCCCAATTATGTACGATTCAACTTAAACTTATTGAACCATAATTCTACTAAAGTCTGTCATCTACAGACCGTAATTGCCCATTTGGAAAATTTCATGCTTACCTAGCATACTTGTTGTCAAAAATTTTAGTCTGACAACCAATTCCATCATCAATTTCCCCCTTAGTCAGCTGAAAGGAGAGACCACAAGTGGTTTCATGAACCATCGTCACTGGAATTTTGAACTCCCCCCCTTAAGGTGCATAAGAGTTACATCATTGTACTTCTTCCTTTGATGCTCAAGAGAGTACCATAATTGTTCCATTTGAGTACAACACAACGTGGGCATGTGGAAACAACCACATGTTATCTCATCCCATGAGGGACATGCTTGAAAGCTACGCCATAATGGGACCACTTATGTGAGGTACAAAAATGTTATGTGCTACAAGATTGGTCTTTACTCGAGATTGAATTCTTCGGTAAGACTTATATAATCGCTTGGTTGTTGATGACCACTTCCAAGGATCAATCCACTCATAGTGAATCTTCAATCTTACAGGTTTCTTCAGTGATGAACATATGTCTGAAGAATGGTTATACTTGCCACAATGTTGGCAAGGATGGAAATCAAAACATTGATTCTCCATGTGACCAACTCGATTACAATGTTGGCACTTATCATTCTGATGTTGAACTGGAACAGGTGAAGGTGAAACTTCTTGAAGGAATCCAACACTATGGAACTTGATTGGGCTGGATTAATTGGGAATATGAAAGGTAACTTCCTTGTCATATCCAAGTCATGTTCTATTCTTGTTGTAGATTATTTCTTCCCAAGGACTGATGATAGGCTTGGAAAGAGTATTCTGAACCTGTTGCTTTGAAATCCGTGGAAGTGGATTTATTGTATGTTGGTGTATCATTGAAAGGTTTTCTTCATTGAAATCAAAATAAAACTCTTGAAATGAAGGTTCAAAAATAGTTTCATCTTAGTCTGCATCTGCAATTGTCTTGTTGAGTTTCTCCTTCACTAATTGTTGATCATCATCATTATCATCATCATTATTATCATCATCATCATAGAGAGGGTTGTGCTGAACAAAAACTAGTTCAAAACACTTCATTAGTTGTTAATTTTTGAGATCAGTCAACTCATCATTTAGTAGTTGGGATTGTGCTTGAAGGATTCTAACTTTAGCTTCCATCACTTGCAAATAAGTTAGCACTGATTGAAGATTTGATTTGTTCAATATCACTATGTTGTCTTCAGTGGTGTTTATTAGAGTGTTCAATAACTCTAATAATTCGAAACTTCGAGCCATTTCAAAACACTAAAAGAGGTCTCCTTGTGCAGGTAGATCCTGATTACAATTTGACTCGACAAAAGAAGGCTTATTTGCAACTCGCTCACTTGAATTGCTCACTTGAACTTCACGCTTGCTTGTACTCGCTCGCTTGAACTTTTCTTGCTTTCTTCCAAGAAGTTGAGGGCGTCAAATACTACCGAAAATGCACCCAAAGTGTGATGTTTACAATAATTTTGAGTTAAACTACTCAACCTTGTCAATTTCGACTCAAAATGACAATAAATCTTGGGTGTCAGGCTCAACCAAAAAGGCACCTTATGAAAAATTCAATTCAACTCAACTCGATTTCAAAAAGACAAGTAAACTTAAAAAAGGACTATTTGCAAGTTACAATGAATCCTGATTATGAAGTTGAATTACTCTTCAAATTTGAATGTGTTGTCGATGCATTTGAATCTTGTTCTCCTTTGATTACGAGCTTGTATTATTCATTGCTTTAGTATTCTTTGTTGATTCTTGATTTGCATTACTTTTGCTTGAATGCATGTGCATGAGTAACATTGTGCTTGAGCTTGTACTTCACTAGCGTTAATTGTGTGCTTGAATTAACTTGTTTGTACTCAATGTATGATGCGTTAAATGATACATTACAAATGTGTTTATGTCAAAAATAGACATTAAACATCATAAATCAACAATGCAATTATTCACCACAACACACTACGCAAGGTGTACCGAAGATCCCCTTATTCAATTTCGGGCAGATCTAGGATATGGAGCAAAAGACTTCGATTTTATTATAAGTATCTCTCTTACGAGACCACATACAATGGGAAGGCTACAATGTACTTTCTCCTTCACCATGCTTTAACAGGGCTTTCAATTCATAACATTTCTCTTATGCTCTCAAAAGACTTAAGAAAACAATAAATGTCTTCTCAAAAAATGAGTTTCTTACAACCTCAATTCGTCATTCACTTACCAATTTTCCTAAGTCTTAAAGAAATAATGAACATCTCTTACTCATGCTCAATCTCATTTACTAATGAGCAAAAAATCTTACATTTACTCACCTCCATATCTTTATGTTAAAAACAATTTTCGGTCCTCCATCCTGTCCTCCATCCGGTTCTCAATTCGGTCTTTCATCCGGTCCTCAATATGGTCCTTCAATATAGACCTCGATATGAACAAAGATTTTGCAATGATTTTGATAACTTAATATCAGTTGGAAAATTGTCCACCAAAATCACGCAGAAGTGGCTTAAAAAAAAATGAGGACACATAGCAATCATATGACACACAGAAGAGATATAAGTGGGTGAAATCACACCAGTTTGCATGAAGATCCAAATAATCAGGATATTCTTGTTGAGATGATTATTTGCTTCAGATCTGCGTTCGCCTTATATCTTCTTAGATCTGTGTTTGTGATGGCAATGCAACAACAATAATATATCTCGGATCTACGTTCACATTTTTGGTTATGAGCCCACCACGTTCAGATGGTTGAGTGGACCATTAAGTGCCAAACATTCTTCCATTCTTCACCCTGTAATCGCTTGATTTTCTCTACACGTTTAACCATTTTCTTAGCTCATCATTATGCAAAGCGAATCAGAGAAATGGGGGCAAATTCATGTTCATATCGTCAACGATGCGAGCTCTGAGGGCACGAAGAAGATGTTCGTGGAATATGCATCTGCAAGGACAATGGCATTGCCACAAGTTCAAGAGAAAATTGAGTACCACAGTGGCATTGCTCTGATAAAGTCTGTCATAATTTGGCTCGACTCTCCCATAGCTTTATCAGTCGATGGTCAACAATTACACACATAAATGAATGCGGGGTCGAAGGGGTATCAAATAAACATAGATACTTGGACTCAGATGCCAGCAAATAGGAACTTTGAATACAAGATCAGATCGTTGGGCGCTATAACTTGGCCAAACCGTAAGAAATTTTGTGGATAAAATCTCATCAACAAAAAATCAATCGAAAAAAAATGAAGATACCCATTTGGGTAATAACCTAGGCGTTCCATTTACAACCTCTATTGCTAGAAAACAAAAACTTATGTTCAGAGAAAAAATCATTTTTCATTTTCAGCGTTCGTTTTCCATTTTGAGTTGAATTTTGTCAACAAATTTTTATCTTTAAAAATTGATTTGTTCAATCAATAATGATAGGAATTTGATATATCTCTAAAACATCTTTCCAACTCTATGCTATATGCTTAATTTGGATTTGTATGGAGGCCGAAATCTACATTTTAAAGGTTGCATATTCCGCAATTGAACAAAATATGTTTCTTACGGGATGAATATATTTAAAACATAGATGAATCTTGAGAAAACCAAATACCCTTTGGTGCATCTTGAAATCTAGTTTCCAACACAACTGAAATCATGAAAAATGGATAAATATTGAAAGAGAAATCTAATTTTTACCAACAAGGACTCCAAAATCAACGAATTTCCCCTTAAGTAATGTCTTCTCCTTGGATTGCGTGTAATTCTAGTGTTGCATATTTTCTTCATTGGATCATTTAGTGCTACATATTTTCTTCATTCTCTATCCACTAGATCGATCTCCAAATCAGGGGTCTATTCTCATATTTGAAGACATTCCTTGAAAAATAAATCCAGACTAAAAACATATATGGTTTGTGTTACAGTCCTCAATACAGTCCTTGATATGGTGCTCAAAACAAAAATACACTCAGTATCGTTACTCTTCCTTCACAATTTTCACCATGGCTCTAATATTTTCATCCTCTTTTCACCATGGAGAAGCTATTAGGCCCTTAAGACTATAAGAGTTTTGATACCAATTGATGAAATATACATAATAACAACAACATGGTGGAAAAGACTCACTAGCCAACACTCTTTTTGTATTCACGCCAATGTTACATATTTATAGTACGATGGGTGATGCCACCTCATAGAAAGATTTTCTCTAGATCCTAAAATCATGCATGATGACTAGGCTAGGCAATCTCAACTAAATGATTAGTCATCACTTGAGGATATATTACTAATATCCTAAATGAATAATACAGATATAGGTGACAATTTAGACTTAGTGATTGGTTAAGGTAAGCCATAGGACAACAATTTCATGTCCAAAGGAGCACAGTCCTTGCTTGTAAAACGTAGATGTGGTTCATTTCATTTCATGTAGTTGTCATTGAGACATTGTTGAAATTGTTTTAGTTCTTTTGTTTATGGCATTATTGAACTTGTCATATTGTGATATTTTTATAATTTTATCATGCAAAAAACTACTTGGGGCACTACATTAGTGATTTCTCATACTTCAATTGAAAACATGTGATTTCAAATGTATTTCCTATCAAAATAATTTTCGATAATCATGAAGTTATCATTTAAATTTCTTTGAATACCTCTCTATTTCTTTATCTTGCAAATGTAATAGTAGATTCCAAGTTCTATTTATCTTATAAGAAAGAAAGAATGTATGTTGAATGGAGACTCCAAAACCTTGTAGACACAAATATTTGTTGACACACTTTATCTTGTCTTTTCTTTAAATGATATGGTGTATATTTGTATAACAGTGTATAAGGGTTGTACATTTGTATATGTAATATTTCTTGGAAGATGTTTCAGGGTTTTCTCTTTATCATTCACCCTATACATTCATTGTAAAACAATACAAAGAATCTTCCAACATTTCAGCGAAAGAAGAGTACCACCTCTCTAAAAACGCAGGCGGATTCATATCCTCGTGAGGTTGACCTTAAGATTGTAAAACAATCTTTTAGATCAACAGGTGGTTATATATGTGATGTTACAAGATATCTCTAGAATGAGATATCACTATGTTGAGGTGTCATGTGCATGTGGGGTATGTAACAATTTAATCATTAGAGATGAGCTTGTGGTTTGACGACAAGATGAACAGATCACCACACATAGACCTTGGGTTCCATTTTCACAATTAGAAATATTATTCATACTCTTAAGATAATCGCCATCCACAACAACATTGATTATTTGAATCATGTTCTTTAGGAATAATGATATTCATGTTAATTACAATTAAAATTTTCAATCTTAAGATAATCCTTTCAATTATATATCCAATTATCATTATCTTTAATACTTTTATATTCACCTAAAATGATGTTTTGATAATTCAATCAAATTAATAAGAAAAACCAATGAAGTCAAACAAATTTTAGACAACTTAGTTACCGTTGGGTCGTTCACGCTTGTGCACGTCCTTCTTAACACTAGGGGGTTGAAGAGCCAGGGTTCGTCCAGAGCTGACCAACAAAAACCCCAAAGCATCAACATATCAATCCTCATTTGAATGTTGAAGAAGGTCTCACCCGAGATGCTATGAGGATCACAGAGACTATCTAGTCTTGTGTCGGTGATGAAGGACTAATTACACAGAGATCCATTCAGGTTGGAATTTAGACAATTCATTGCAAACTACTTAACAACTAACAATGTATAACAATAGAAAACACATTTAATTGGCACATTATCAACACATCATAGGACCATAATAACTACAACTTTATTATATTCAATCAACCATCACAAACATACATTAAGCAACTCATCAATTGACAACAACATAGCCCTACTCTCTTATACATTTTCCTAGTGTTACATTACATAGTGCCCTGCACTTTCTTTCAGATTCTGCAAATATGACAAAATCATACTTACAACTAGAGACATTAGAAAAAAATAGGTTCAGAGTGAGCTCAAAGACTTGAACTAACAACAACAACAATACCCTGAATCATCAACCAACAACAACCTTCTTTTTGTCGTAGTTGCTCCCTTCTATCTACTTCTCGGCATGCTTCTAAAACCCATTTGCATTCCACGCAACCTTTTTGGGATCGTGTCAATCTCAACTACCTTGCCATATCATCTTCTTACCGCTCCATGATCCCTCGTGTTGCATGTAGTAATCATTCGAGGAGATTTCTCGAAGATTCTTTTCTTCATTCCAGCGTGCATGTAGTGTCTTCTTTATTTTTTGTGTGCATCACAAAACTCAGACCGATGCACATTGGAAGAACTTGAAATGGCGTGCATTAACAACACTTGATCTGGCGCGCATGCCTCCAATCACCCCTCGCATGGTTGTTTAATTGCACATAAAAATGGAATAGGCGTGCACAACTTCATTTGTGTGCACGCACGATATTTACCCAAAAATATGGGTGACAACAAGCCCCCACCACTATTATTTGGCTCTTCCTTGAGCCAAGTGCCTCATGGGGTGACCGATGCGGGAATTGAGTAAGAGAAAATCATCATCATTGTAGAACTAGAGCATCAAACTTGTTGGGTATGTGTTATATTATTTGCATGTCTATGTGTGGGCACGTCGGATTTGACAACTACGTCTAACGATCCCAAATTTCGTCGCTCTATGTGTCGTGTGCACTGGGCGCTTCCTAGGGGGCTCCTAAGGGGCAGGTATGGCCCCCCTGGTTACACGCAGCGTTTGTTGCCCCGAAAATTTCTTTTTGGACGGTTTTTTCTATTTTTAGCAGTTTTCTAAATTAATCCTGGATTAAGAGATTAGGGTTTTGGTAACTACGAAATACCTAAAACATTGTATATATTGTATTATGAATGTTGAAATTAATACAATAAAGAGTTGCAAGGTGCGGCACCAAGCAAGGTTGGTTTTCTCCCGGTTAAGGGTTTCTGGTGTAAATCTCTGTGTACTATGTGTATGAGCCATTGATTAATTTATGTTTTGCATAAGAATTTATATGCATTGCTTTACTTCACATGTTTAAAACTTACATGTGGTATAAGAGCTCGTTTTTGGCTTCAGAGGGACGCCTTTGTGGCTGAGGGTTTGGCTCAGCCTTGATAGATCAAGTTTATCTTGGATCTGTGATAAACCTGGGTTTAGTGGGAGCTTTTGCTATGGAGATTTGAGTGTAGAAAGAGGAATGGAGAGCTCTTCTAGAATCGAGATAAAGAAGTTCAACGGTAAAAACTTTGAGCTATGGAAGCTCAAGATGGAGGACCTTCTTGTAGACAAAGAACAATGGATCGTTGTGGATCCTGGTACACAACCTACTTGTACGCGGCCTACTGGCACACAGTCGATTGGTACACAACCTACTAGTACACAAAATACTAGTACACCACCTACTGGTATGTCGAAGGAAGATTGGGAGAAGTTGGATAGAAGAGAAAGGAGTACTATTCGGCTCTGCCTGGAAAATTCGGTGTTGTTGAATGTCTCGGGAGAATCTATAGCCAAGAAACTATGGGATAAGTTATGGAATTTGTATCAATCAAAGTCCTTGGTAAACAAGTTGTTTTTTCGAAAAAAGTTGTATCATTTTAGGATGGAAGATGGAGATTATGTGACAGAACATCTAAATGCCTTTAATACTCTGGTAAGTCAACTTGTCTCTATTAATATTACGATTGCAGAAGAAGATAAGTGTATTACTTCATTATGTTCTTTGACAGACTCTTGGGATAATATGGTTGTAGCAATTGGTAGTACCACTCAATCTACATTGAAGTATGAGGATGTAGTTACATCCTTGTTATTTGAAGAGATGAGGTGGAAAAACATGGATGGTCATAGCACAAATGCTTTATTTGTAAGAGGTCATACCCAATACAGGAATCATGGTAAGTATTCGGGGGGGAGATCTAAATCTACAGGTAGATCTAAGTCGCCAGGAAAATCTTTGAGGAAATGTTGGAAGTGTGGTAAAACAGGGCATTATAAAAAAGATTACAAGTCTAAGAAGGTTGATAAACCAAAGGGATCTGATAGTACCTCTTCCACAGAGGCGAAAAGCTCCACTGAAGAAGGAGGTGATGTTTACCTGACATCTATAGGTACGCATGCAGACCATGATGTATGGTTAATCGACTCAGGTGCGTCATACCATATGACTCCTCATAGGGAGTGGTTCTCTGAATATGAAAAATATGATGGTGGTGATGTATTCCTAGGATATGACTCAACAACGAAAATCATGGCACGTGGAAGGGTTAAGTTGTTTCTAAAAGATGGAAGGATTAGAACTCTCCCTGGGGTTCTGCACATTACAAAACTAGCCAGGAACCTAATATATGTAAACAAGTTGGATGATGCAGGAGTGGATATTGTATTGGGAAAGGGCACTTGCAAGATGGTACGAGGAGAAATGGTGTTGATGAGAGAAGTTCGGTGTGGAACTCTATACAAGTTGTTGGGAAGCACTTATATTAATGGGTGTAATAGTTCTGTTGTCCCTGAGAAGGCAAATAAAGAAGACAAGACCAATACTATCCCTGGAAAGAAGACTATGTTGTGGCATCAAAGACTGGGGCATATTGGAGAAAAGGGCCTTTGAACACTACACGGTAAAGGTATGGTTGAAGGTATGTCTAATTGCATTCTATATTTTGATTTCTGTGAACATTGCATATATGGAAAACAAAATCGAGTAAGATTTCCATCTGGTGCTACAAGAGCAAAGGGGATCTTAGAGTTGATACACAGTGATGCGTTTGGACTTGTGCCTGTTCCATCACTTGGTAAATTTGTGTATTATGTTTCATTCGTAGATGATTTCTCAAGGAACATGTGGATTTATTTTCTTAGAAAGAAATATGAGGTATTTGATAAATTTAAAGAGTTTAAGGCTCTGGTAGAAAATCAGATAGAGAAGAAAATAAAAGTATTGAGGACAGATGATGGTGGAGAATTTTGTGGAAATGAATTCGAAGAATTTTGTAAGAAATGTGGTATAGCAAGGCAGAAGAATACTCCATACACACCTCAGCAGAATGGAGATGCAAAAAGGATGAACAAGACACTGATGGAAAAATCAAGGAGCATGCTCAGCGGTGCCGAGTTAGGACATGAATTCCGGGCAGAGGCAATGGGTACAACATGTTGCTTGGTCAATCGATCACCCTCATCAACGCTAGATGATACAACTCCACATGAGGTATGGACTAGAAAGAAACCCTCTCTTGAACATCTTAGAGTGTTTGGTTGTGATGGTTATGTACATGTTCCAAAGGAAAATAGGAGTAAGCTAGATAAAAAAAGTTGAAAAGTGTATCTTTATTGGTTATAAAGATGGTGTGAAAGGTTATAAGCTTTGGAACCCAAAAACTAAGAAGAATGTTTACAATCAAGATGTTGTTTTCAGAGAGGTAAAAGATGTTTCCAAACAAGAATTCATACCAAGGCCAGAAGAACCTGAGAAAATAGAGTTTGAGTTGGATGATGCAAAATCTGAACCATCTGAAGAAGATGAAGCAGAAGAAGAAGAACCTCATACCCCAGTATTGAGGATATCAATGAGGGAAAGAAGGAAACCAGAAAGGTATAGTCCACCTAATTTTCGTTCTAATTTTTCTTTATCTATTACTGATGATGATCCCATAACTGTCAGGGAAGTAGTGAATTCAGAGGATAGTAAACTATGGAAGAAGGCCATGGTTGAAGAAATGGATGCCTTGGATAAGAATGAGGCATGAGATATAGTTGAGTTTCCAGCTGGAAGAAAATATATTGGTAGCAAATGGTTGTTTAAGAAGAAGTTTAATGCAGAAGGAAAAGTGGAGAAATACAAAGCTCGGTTAGTAGAAAAAGGTTATTCCCAGGTAGAGGGAATTGACTTTGGTGAGATTTTTTCTCCTGTTTCCAAGTTAACTTCTATCATATTTATTTTATATACTGTTGTTTATTTTAATCTTGAAGTGGAACAGATGGATGTGAAGACAACATTCCTACATGGGGATCTTGAAGAAGAAATCTACATGAAGCAGCCAGAAGGATTTGTAGTGAAGGGAAAGAAAGAGTTGGTCTGTAAGCTAAAGAAGTTACTATATGGTCTGAAGCAATCACCTAGGATGTGGTACCAAAATTTTGACACATACATCTTTGTATTGGGATTTGTGAGAAGCAGGGCTGATCACTGTGTATATTCCAAGCAGATTGGTAATCACTTCATTTATGTAGTGTTGTATGTTGATGATTGTGGGTAGAAAATAATATGGATGTTATCAAGCAGGTGAAATCCCAGCTATCCTCCAAATTTGACATGAAGGATCTCAGTGTTGCTAACTTCATTCTGGGAATGGAGATTAAAAGAGATCGTGCAAACAAGAAACTATGGTTGAATCAGAGAAAATATGTTGAGACGATATTGCAGAGGTTTAATATGCATGGAAGTAAACCGGTCAAGGTTCATATTCCTATAGGTGTAAATTTATCTGCAGATCAGTGTCCCAAGACACAGGAAGAAGAAGAGGACATGTACCATGTTCTATATGCCAGTGCAGTTGGCAGTTTGATGTATGCAATGGTTTGTACTAGATCGGACATTGCACATGCAGTGGGAGTTTTGAGTAGGTATATGTCAAAACCAGGG
>SNQJ01S0009760.1:73400-101488 GCA_010110895.2 Picea sitchensis | reverse complement strand
TGGATGAGCAAAAGACAGGTTGTAGTGGCACTCTCAACTACAGAAGTTGAATACATGGCAGCCACTCATGCAAGCAAGGAAGCAGTATGGTTATAGATATTGTGTTCAGGTATTGGGTTGGTACAACAAGCAGTGAGATTAGATTGTGACAGTGAGAGTGCAATCTTCTTGGCAAAGAACCCAGCTTATCATTCGAAGACAAAGCATATTGGTGTTTAGTATCACTTTGTGAGAGACATGGTTGAAGAAAAGAATGTGTTGTTGGAAAAGGTTGACACTTTGAAGAATGTTGCAGATTCATTGACAAAGTTTATGAGCACATAAAAGTTCTCCTCGTGTAGAGTAACAATGGGCATTGTTGCCCTGGATTGTTGACTATACAATCCTGTGGACCCCTGGATGCAAAGAAAACAACAAGTGGGATAATGTTGGGTATGTGTTATATTATTTGCATGTGTGTGTGGGGGCGCGTCAGATTCAACAACTGCATCTGACGATCCCAACTGATTTGGGCGGTTTTTGCTATTTTAGCGGATTTTTCTATTTTTAGTGGTGTTCTAAATTAATCCTGGATTAATGGATTAGGGTTTTGGTAACTACAGAATACCTAAAACATTTTATTTATTGTATGGTGAATGGTGAAATTAATACAATAAAGAGTTGCAAGGTGTGGCACCAAGCAAGGCTGGTTTTCTCCCGGTTAAGGGTTTTCGGTGTAAATCTCTGTGTACTATGTGTATGAGCCATTGATTAATTTATGTTTTGCTTAAGAATCTATATGCATTGCTTTACTTCATAGGTTTAAAACTTACAAAACTAAGTTGTGGTTGCAAGCGGGTTTGAGTAAGAGAAAATCATATGTCTTGGTTGTAGTTGCAACCAGACACAGGTCTTGGAATGAGTCAAGTAGTCCTCAAGGTAAACAATGGCTTTGGGATTCATTCAACCAACTGCTTGAACTATCTTTCTTCGAGGTTTTATGTGGTTGTGAGTGAGAGATATATTTGAAACACACCATCCAAAATTTTGCCCCCAAATGAACCAAGTGATATAGCTAAAACTTGGCCCAATTACTCGTTGACCTACAAGAAGTAGATCTCAATGAAGAGCTCCATCGGGAGAGACCACCATCATCCTCATGTCTCATTGAGTCGGTAGTAGAGGACAAAATATTGGGACCTCCTAGCTCGATGGAGAGGATAACTCACATCCTTGGTCAATCTGCTTCAACAAAGGTGCATGGCGATAGGAAAACCAACGTCAGGCTTAGAGAGCTAGGATATCACCACAACTTCAAAGCACATTCCAGGGAACTGTGTGGTACTCAATTGTGTCTTTCTAGTGAGTAAGAGGGTGGTACCTCTACCTAGCAACTAAATTCGAATTGTCAACCTTCAAGAGAACTGGACTATGGGCTCTTTGGTTGCCTAGATGGACTGGGAATTACACATCCTAGAGCGTCTGCTAAGTTGAGCCATGAAAGGGAACATGAAATGGGAGATGGTAATATCAATGGAGATTGGAGGGATAGTGGGAAGTAGAAAGAGAATGGGTGGGTGAGTAACGGGAAGGGGTGAGAGAGAATAGGATGTGGAGGATCTCTCCCACTGGTGGTTTAGCGAGAATAGGTATATATAGAGTGGAGAATGGTTGGAGGTGCAAGCTAGAATTAGACAGGGCACCGATGGATGTGAATGATCAGAGAAGAATGATGGAGTTTCGGTCAATCCCATAGATGAGGAGATAATGGTTCAGATCCGTCGTACTAGTGATTTTCCTTTTGGAATGTGGCATCATAACTAATTACATGTCAAGGTTGTGTGTGATCTATCCAAATATTATTGCTTGACCTTTCAATGTAATGTAGCACTAGGTATCTTAGCCCAGTCCCATGTGAATTCCCTACCATAGCCAGTACCTTGTACATAGGCCATAACTTCGACCCGAATTGGAAATCTTGTGAATTTGCAAAGCTATCAATCTATCTAATCCATCTATGCGATTGGAGTGTACATTGTGTTGCCAAAACGGTGAATTATGTCAACTATGTACTCTTCTAGTTGTTGTACACCCTACTCTAAATGTACCCTATGGGAACTCCAGGTTTGAGAAATGTAGCTAAATGATAGGTGACCTATGCGGGCCATAGTACACCTTCAACTTGCTTCCATTAACTTTTCCCTTGAGCGATTGTCCCTGCAATGTAGCTAGTTTGGTGGCACTGGCTTTGTCGATGTAAACTAGGTGGAAAGGGCCCAACCAACACATACGTAACTTCCCAGGGTGTTGTAAATATTTGTTGTCATATAACAACACTAAAGAACCTAGTCGCAAGATTTTATGGCGGATGTTGCGATCATGTCAGGCCTTTTGTCTATGTTTTTTGACCACTTGGTTGAATTTCGCTACCAAACGATCCTCCTCTAACTCCATGAGTTCATATAACCAGTGTCGAAGTGATTCTTCATCCGTCATGTGAGTGGCTAGAGGAATCTGTAGGCTAGGAACAATAAACTCTAACGGTATGACAGCTTCTTTGTCGTAGACCAATTTGAATGGGGTGTTCTTCGTCAACCTTTTGCAGTTTGTTCGATATGTCAATAATACTATGGGGATCCGTTGATCCCAGTCGTCACAATACACATTACAAAATATGGTTAATGCATGTTCTGATTTTTTTTTGAAAGCTTTCACTGTACCATTAGTTTGAGGATGATAGGTATTTATCTTTTGGTGGTGGAACATGAACTCTTAAGTGAGTTCCTAAATGGTCTCGTTCAAAAAATGTGAGCCCTAGTCACTCATGAACACCATAGGATGATTGAATCTAGCAATCGAATTCTAAAAAATGAACCACAACGCCATTTTTGTTGTGCAATCCTTAATCGATGTGGCTTCATCCCATATCATCATATATTTAATGGAAATAATAATATAGTGCACACCCATCCGACATGTGGGATGATCGATTGGGCCCAAAAAATCAATTGCCCACTTCTCAAATGGTTCCAATGTTGTAACCAGAAACAAAGGGATCTCATCTCTTCGGAAAGGCTTTCCAATTCGTTGACATGCGTCACAACATTTACAATAATCATTGGCATTGACGAAGAGTGAGGGACACCAAATCCCTATGTACAAAACTTTTCGCATGGTAGCCTTACCTGCATTGTTTCCCCCTGTAATACCATCATGTGCTTCATGCACAATGGGGTCTCATTCATGTTCTAAGGCACACCTGTGTAGAATACCATCAGCTCCCATTTTATACAGTTTTCCAACAATTAGTTGATAGTCTACGCTATGGGTTACCAGTTGATGACACTAGGCCGGAGTATACCTCGTTTGATCCTATCTTGACCTAAGAAATTCAATGATCTCGTCTTGTTGATCAAGAACTTATTTGACATGAAAGAGTTGCAACCAACGACATATTCTCCCTCCCAACAATGGCTTGTTGACCAAATACTTGAGCATAGAATGGTCAGTGAAGAATTTAAATAGGGTTCCCAATAAGTAATTGTGAAACTTCTGCAAGGCATACACCATTGAGAGGCACTCACGCTCAGTTGTCATATAATTCTTTTTAGCGTCGGACAACTTGCGACTAGAAAAATATACCATACGATCAATATTCCCTTCACTCGACTACACAAGAATTGCTCCCAATGCAATGGACGATGCATCTACATGAACATGAAAGAGCTTAGACCAATCGGGAAAAAACAAAATTGGCGCAGTGACTAGTTTCTCTTTTAGAGTATCCAAGGCTTCCAGGAATTCATGTGTCCGGATATACTTGGTATCTTTGCGTAGTAGCTTCTCCAAAGGGGCTGCAATATTCCTATAGTTCTAAATGAGTCATCAGTAATATCCTGTAATACATAAGGTGGCACGCAACTCACGAATCGAAGTGGGGGGCACCATATCCAGTATGGAAACAATCTTAGCTTGGTCGACTAATAATCCATCCTTGCAAACTACATGCCCTGGTAGTGTTCCAAAAGGTGTACAAAAGATGCACTTATTCAAATTCAAAGAAATCTAGAGATGGCGACATTGATCCATCATCAAGCAAAGAGTGTCCATGTGTTCCTTAATCAAATTGAACATTGTCCAGTCATCCAAATAAACTTCAAGAAACTTGTGGATAAATTCTTTGAAGGATGAAACCACTATGTGGGTAAAAATTGTGTGCATTCTTTAATCCAATTGGTATCACAATATAAGCAAAGGAACCCCACTTCATCTCAAAGGTGGTTTTCGTTTGATCCTTCTCTGCGATCCGGACCTGATGATACCCTGAAAAAGCGTCTATAGAAGAGTAGGCCTCTCATCTTCCAACATTCTCTAGAACCTCATCGGTGAAAGGAGTAGGGAAAGGATCATTGCACCACCTGTTTTCTACACAGATTCAAATATCACCTATTTTCTTTGGTTGCACCACCATGGGACTAATCCAATCTGACTCTTCCATAGGGGCAATGATTCCAACATCCAACATCTAATACAACTCTTTACACACCTTTTCTTTATACTTGGGA
Organism: Picea sitchensis; assembly: GCA_010110895.2. Taxonomy (NCBI): domain Eukaryota; kingdom Viridiplantae; phylum Streptophyta; class Pinopsida; order Pinales; family Pinaceae; genus Picea; species Picea sitchensis. Next base: position 96,944 of record SNQJ01S0009760.1, on the reverse strand, counting down.
TTCAATTGGTAAGGCCTCATTTTGAGTGGCTTGGCATCTAGCTTAAGTTGAATTTTCATAGCCCCTAGAGATCCTGCAATTCCCTTCATTTTTTAGAAGTTGTGGGGAAACAAGTCCTTGTATTTCTTGAGCAGGTGGAAAACTTGGGTGACAATCTCCTTATCCCAATAGTCTCCAATGATAGCCATTTTGGGTGCTTCCTCAATGTCGATATTATGTTTCTGTGTCTTAATCGGATGATCATAGTCTAACGCAACCATCTCCGTCACTTTTCCCTCCAGTGTGCGCTTTCCATTGGATTCTTTGATCTATATGCCTTGGGGGTCATCCACCTCGACCTTCTAGTAGTGGATGACCTCTTTCAACTTTTCCATTGGTTGATGGTACGATCATACCACCTTTGGCATGGCGTCCTTTGGTTGATGGTGAAATATAAAATTCTTTATCTAGAGAAGTGCCTCCCTTTGAGCTAGATTCTTTGTAGTAAAGCAAAATCTTGAGAAACATTGTGCTTACCTGAACCCAGTCTATCGTTTGTCTCCTAAGATCCTCCTAAATGTACCATCTCCTTAGAACCATGTCCATGGTATGAATGAACCGATGGGTGTGAGGAATATTCTTGGTAGTACACCACCTCTCACAGTGGTGAATGTGCCCTTGAGGATCTTTAGTACCCTTATACTGATTCGCCAACTCGAAGTCAAATATTGGCTAGAATCTAACTTTGATCAATTTAGACACCTACGCCTAATCCTGTATGGTCACGCGATGTGTTTTCCACCATCGTGAAAGTTTCCCTCATACTACAACATCCATGGCTTGAACCCGCCAATATTTTGGAACAATCTTCTCCATATGTACTAAGAATGCTTCCACCGGCCCCGTCCCATCAAATATCGATGCATCACATAGCTCAGAGCCAATCCAATGTACTTATTTAGTTATTCTTGTACACCTTTGGGTAAAGACCTCATATATCTTTTGCTACCACCTCTCCATGGCGTCATCTAAATCAATGTTATAGGATTTCTCATGTCTCTTACTCAATTCCCCATTTGTCGAGGGATTGACATAATATTCCCTGCACCCCGTGATCTTGTAGATATTTTCAATAACAAAGTTTCGCACATCCTCATCCACCGGCTCATTATACCTATCCCATTCATTAGGATCCAAAGGCGTGATCATGTGCATGGTGTCAATCTTAAATGAAATATGTAAATTCTTCAGATTCAACACAACATTGTTGTCGAAGGCCCAATCAATGCCAAGTAGGGCAAGGTGGAGATCATAATCATCCATAATCTCTATGACTTCAAAATCAACCTTCATCTTCGCCCCTTCTATGTTCACTTTGACTTGCTCCAATCAACCTATAGGATAAATTTTGTATTGATTTTCCAACTGCAGTTGAATGGGCGACCAAACCAAGTTCAGTTTACCCATCAATTCCCATGACTTCTTTGGCAGGATGTTCATGTCGGAACCCAAATTCAGCATGACCCCATCCATTTCATAACTATCGAGTTCAACTGTCATCTTGAACTCTCCTCATGTGCACTTATTCTTACTGACCTGAAATAGATCCCTTTTTGGTAAGGGGGTTGATATAGCTCTCTTTTTCCCTTCTTCCCCCATGTAGGTTGCTAACACCTGCATCAACTTACATGCAACATCAAGTTCGCTTAACAATCTTAAACAACAATGCAAGAAGTTACTTATTTGGTCCTCAGTTTCTATGTCTCAACCCAAGTCACGCATTGCTTCTTCTCACATCATGCGCTTCATCTCCTCATGGACATGTTCCTCGATTTCCCTGTGTTCAGCGTGTCACAACTCCTCTTGTCTACACAGTTCTTCTAGTGACTTCCACGTTGCACGTTGTATTTCTTCACACACACGAGCTTCCTCCAAAGACCTCGGTGTGGTGTGTTGTAATTATTCACGTGTGCAAGCCTCTTCCAGCAACCTCTATGTCACTTGTTGTACTTCCTCACAGATCCAGACCCCATCAAGCGACCTATGCATCACTCTTCTCATGCTCTTTCTTCCTTTATGCATCACGCAGAAACTGCTTATGTTGAGTGACATCAAACTTAGGAGGGGGTTGTGCCGCCTTTCTTATCTTCTTCTCCGACCTTTGACCTGAGCTTTCACCATGCTCGAAGTTCATGCATATCTTTGCTCCGCCTTGGGTTATCACCCATACATCAACTTCATCATCCTTTTTCTGATTCTTGTGCAGCTCTACAGTCACCATATTGCAATGTGCCTTCTTCTCTTCCCACTTCTTCAACAAGTTGGGACAATCCTCTATCATGTGCTCAGGTTTGTAGCAATACCCACAGAGAGTGTGTGGTTTGGTACAAAATCTTGACACATGGCCTATCTCTCCATAGTTAAAACAAGTGGGGGGTCTACCTCCCCCTCCTCCATATCCTTGTTCACGACTGCACCCATATCTGCCTCTGGGACCTCCTTGATATCCACCTTTTTCAGCACCATCACGGTCACCGCTCTTCTATTCCTCTTGAACCCAAAATACATTGTGGGTATGGTCTTGCGTCAACTGGAGTGACTAGCATTTGTTCACATCGTGTCCCATGGACTTGCAAAATTCATAGAATGGAGTATGATGCATCTTCTGATATTTTTCCAATGTTGGGTATCGAGGTAGTATATGGCCCACTACCAGCAAATTTCACACCACTTTGCCTAAGGTCCAACTAGAAATGGACTTGGCCCACATGTTTCCATATAGTTGGATGGTGTAGGACATTCATCTCTATGGTGCCCCTCCAACCTGTACATTGTGCACCATACGTGCTCACGCACTACTTTTGTCTTTTCCATATCTTAAAATTGCATCATTAGGTTGGCTAGCTATGACTGTACCTGTGCCAAAAATTTTGATGTCTCTCCTCCTCCTAGTGTAGCCTCTAGGTGCATTACAATATCCATCTCTTATGCTTGAATAGTCACCTTCTACTAGGTAAGCGAGACTCGAATATGGGGAAGCAACCATGCAATAAACCATTCTCTTATTTGCACGTCCTAGATCTGGAATGTCGTCCTATCAAACAAAATATTGAACCGTTGTTCATAATCCCACATTGTTTCTCCCAGTTTCTTCTTAATATCCTTAATCTTTGTAATGCATTTAGAGTCTGACTTAGAATTTTGGAATTCCTTAAGCAGATCTCTCTTGATCTCTATTAGGGACCTTGTCTATCCTACTAGCGCAGTGGCCTTGTACTTCATATACCACATTAGGGCTCTATCCCTAAATGTGGTCTCCAACTGTGCAATCTCCAATGCCTCATTTGTGATCCTCTTCACAAATCATATTGCCTCACATGTGAACCAATGTTTCTCTACATCATCTATACCCGTTCCATGGAACACGGGTAACCTCAGAGTACTATCTTGATTTTCCATCCTTGATCTCAAATTTTGTCCTTCGAAGTGACTATTAGGTATCTGGGATCTTGGTATTGATGCTCTTCTTGGAGAAGTAGCATTGAATTAATCTTCTTCTTCACTCATCGCTTCTCTTCTTTCTTCTCCTAATCTTGCTTCTACTTCAATCGCCTCATTTTCTATTGTTCTTTCTTCTTGTCTACAAATGTGCAAGTGGGGTGGTTCAAAGGGGGGATAACTCGATCTTCTTATAACATTTCTTATGAGGGAACCCAAAGAGTTTCCTACCTTCAATCGCGCAAGACCATCCATTATTGTTAACTCTTCTTCCCCACCACTATGGGATCCTCCATCTCCCTCTCCTACTTCTATGCCTCTTCTTTGTGCCTCATCTTCCTCCAAATTCACGGTACTCGGAAATAGTTGAGGGATTCGTGTTGATGATTACAATTGCATGAGAAATCCTCCAGGACACAGACCTGAGAGAGAGCCCTTGAGTTGGGTGTGTGGTTCCTATCTGAGATAGAACTGGAATGTTGTGTTGTCCTCCTCCTTGCAGAGAGTTGATATGATTCTCCAGATGATTCTCCTATGTAACGCAGTGAGAAAGAATATATGTTGAGTTAGACGTGCATGTGGTTGAGCACAGGTGAACATGTGAAAACCCATGAGTTGGGTGCATCGTTCTGAGACATAAATGAAATGATGTATTATCCTCCTCTGAGCAGAGAGTTGAGATGACGAAATCCAGATGACTATCCTGTGTAATGTAGTGAGAAAAAATATATTCTAAGTTGGACGTGCCTGTGGATGAGCACAGGTGAACGTGATCCTAGTGGTTGAGCACTAATGAGTGTGGTTCTCTTGTGAGACACAGTGAGACGCAGTGAGATAGAGATATGGACATCCTAGTGGCTGAGCATAGATGGATGTACCCCTAGTGGTTGAGCACTAGTGGGTGTATGAGATCCCTTGCTATATTGTTCAAGAGTCAGACTTACCTGTAACCCTATTTGTAATGTAAAGGGTACAGGTCGGCCCCACCTGAATGTAAAAGATAATTAATATGGTAATTATTAATTATATTATAATTTATTGAGGTCAGCCTTGTTGTGCCAATAGACACTATTGTTGACAGGTTCAGTCTAATACAATTAAAGGTAAATTCCCCATTGAGGAAACACAACACAAGTGTGAGTTTGGAAATTTCAGCAAGTACTTCCTTCTTGGGAAAAGTGCACACCTCTCTTGGGTGCTAGTCTTCTAGGGTTTGTGAGCACCCTTTTGTGTGCTAGTCTTTTGTGGTGGTGGAGGGATTTCTCTTGAAGAATATAGCAAAGGATTGGTTGGGTTTTCTTCCCTTGTTGAGAAGGGTTTCCCATGATACTTCTTGTGTACTTGTGCATGGTGTTTATTCTTGTGATCTTGGTTGTTGCAAAAAATTGTCTATGGTTTAAGTAAAATGCTAAAACTGGAATGAAATTCATGCTTAAGCCTAGCTTATTGAAAAATCAGCATGGTATTAGAGCCAAGGTCTTGAAGAATCCATTGCACAAGCAATTTTCAGCCATCTTCTCTCTCCTGCAAAACTGTACGACCCTCCTAGGGTTGCCAGAAATTACATACGTCCTACCTTTTTGAGAGGTTTCAACACTTGGCACTTAGACGTTTGGGATAAAAAGAGGATAGGAGTGTACGACCTCCTTCAACTCACCTACAACAAGCTTCAGATTGCATTTCCGAGCATTTTGTCTTTTTTTCCCTAAGGTTTCTAGGGTTTCCCTAATTTCTGCAGAAATTCAGAGTTAGGGTTTCTGCAACTCTTTGAAGAAGCTCTTCAGCTTACCAATGTTCTCCTATCTTTCAAAGGCTTATTGTTGGTAGTCATAAGTCCAACAAAACCTAAAAGTGCTAGCCTAGCCTAGTCGTTAGGTTTTCTAGCCCAGTTGACAAGGGTTTGTGATGATCCAGGTGGATATCGGTGGCCACCCACCTTTTTCGACTGGCTCAAAACAGTTTTCTGGCAAATTTGGCAATTTATTATTTTTAGCAATTTTTAACTTCTGGGGCCATTTTGAGGGCCCAAATGAAGGTTTTTCAAGATCAAGGTTCTCAATAATAGTTGAAGGCATGATTGAACCCCCAAAATGAATCTCCTCGTCAATACCTTTCCAATGAGTTATCATACGCCTAAAACGAAGATTGTATGCAAAAGTTACGACCCCGGGAAGTTGATGTACTAACTTACCCAAACGAGGCCCACATGACTTTTGTCGCTTCATCTCCTAGGGTTAGGTTTTTGGATGTCTAGGAATTTTGGCATTCCTGTTTATTGTAAAAAGGCCTTCAGAGCCTTATTGTAATCATCTTCTTGCGAATGCGAGTAACCGTCACATCTCTTCTCAGAGATAAGTTGTCGCCATTCTATCGAGTCTTTCACTCTGTATTTTACAGTCTCTGTACATTTATTTCATTAATAGAAATCGTGTATTACTGTACATCTGTGTTTATGGTTGCATCTCTGATATATTTCTGTTATATTATTGAATATCTGCGATATCTCTGTGCATTTATTTATTATATCTCCAATCTCATTTCATGCCGAAAATAATTTGGATCAGTGGTATCAGAGCAGGTTGCTCTTGATCGTTTTTTTAGTGCATGTCCCCGACGAGGTCTAAGTATAGCAAGTTGGGTCTCGATCTTGTCTCTCTTGAAGACAATCTCTCTTGCACACCCAAGAAACCCTCAATGGCAGAAGAAAAGAAAAACGATGGAGCAGACAATCCTATCAATCTGTTTCTTGAGCAACCTCTCATGCGACAGAGGGACAAAATGATGGAGAATTGTGCCCACATCCTTCAATGCCTACCGATAGCATCAGGCACATCTTCATCAAGAGACCACTTTGGAGGCACCTCGCCTTTCAAGGTACAAGTTAACTTTGATATTCCTGTATTTGAAGGACAGATAGATGCAGAAGCCCTAGAAAAATGGTTAACTCTGCTAGAAGGTTATTTCTCTGTTCACAATTTTTCAGACAAAGAAAAGATCACCTTAGCACTCCTTAAAGCTCTCCCTCATGTCAAACATTGGTGGGAAACTTATTGGGAGCAAAGTTCCGCAGATGATCCTGGAATATATGGGGTTGATCCCACTTGGGATTTTTTTGTGGATGCAGTAAAAGAACAATATTACCCTATTGGCAACTATGAGGACCAGTACATGAGATGGACCACACTGCAGCAAGAGAGGGGCCAAGCAGTTCCGGAGTTCACTAGTACCTTCCATACCTTGCGCACCAAGCTGGGTATGAAAGACTCCAAACGACATTTGGTTCTAAAATACCATGGGGCTCTACACAGATACATCCAAACTAAAATGGATTTTCTGGACATCTCATCACTCGGTGTTGCCTATCGATATGTTGTTAAAATCGAGCAGAAATTTAGGCACCAGAACAAATGGGATTTTGGTTTTGCAAATCCGCAACAACCATAGTATGACAAAGACTTCCCTAATAAACGGTCTCCCGAAAACTAGTCCAAGCCACATGAAAAGAAGGGTCACGGGAACACAAAGAAGGACACCGGAAAATGGTGCGATTTCCACAAAAGCCCCTAGCACAACACCAATGAATGTCGCTCAAAACAGTCATTGGTGGCCGAGATCAAAGACAAGGAGCCAAACCCTGATTCAGAATCCGATTATGAAAATACTGGTAAAGGACAAATCATTAACGCAGACCCCACTGCTATTGTCGCGACCGCAACAATTCAACTAGAAGAACCAACAGATCCTGAAGAGGGGGAGCACCTTTTTCATTCACAGATGTGGGTGAAGGGGACCCCACTGCATTTTATTGTTGATAGCGGAAACCATAAGAACCTCATCTCAGCAGAGGTCATCAAACAGTTGGGATTGTCGACAACACCACACCCGCAGCCATACAACATCGGGTGGCTTCACCAAGGACGATATCTTCGTGTCAGCCAACAATGTCGATTGTCATATGGCATCCAACTCTTCAAGGATGAGGTATTATGTGATGTTTCCCCACTAGATGTCTGTGATGTTCTCTTGGGCCAACCATATATGTGGAAGCGCCACACTGTTTATGAGTCTTGACCCCGCAGTGTCATTGTTTTTCTGGGGGGTCATCTCTACAGAATACCAAAGGTAGTTCTGACTACTGTTCCACCTAAAGAGTGCCACAAGTTAGTATCTCATACTGCAAAATTTATCTTCTTCACAATCTATTCAAAAGGGGAACAGAAGGACACTGCAACCACTACAGCTTCACCCCAAGCACCTTTTATCCAACATAAGCAGGTCGACAAGGTTGCAGCAAAGCGCAAAGATTCCTTCTGCACACCGTCCTCTCATGTAGCCTGACTTGTTGAACAACCTAAGCCTCAACAGGTTCATGACAGACTTCCAGAAACTAAGCAGCGTGACGTCTCCAACAAGGCAAGCAGCTCACCAAGATGCAGATTCAACAAACGCTTTTCCCTCTCCCCTGGGAACTCAACGCAATGGAGACCATTGCTTCCTAAGGAGGGAGGATTGATCCAAGTGGATATCGATGGCCACCCACCTTTTCTGACTGGCTCAAAACAGTTTTCTGGCAAATTTGGCAATTTACTATTTTTAGCAGTTTTTAACTTTCGGGGCCATTTTGAGGGCCCAAATGAAGGTTTTTCGAGATAAATATTCTCAATGGTATCGAAAGGAAATATTTATCCCCCAAAATGAATCTCCTCGTCGATACCTTTCCAACGAGCTATCATACGCCTAAAACGAAGATCGTATGCAAAAGTTACGACCCCGAGAAGTTGATGTACTAACTTACCCAAACGGGGCCCGCATGACTTTTGGCGCTTCATATCCTAGGGTTAGGTTTTTGGACGTCTAGGACTTTTGGCATTCTTGTTTATTGTAAAAAGGCCTTCAGAGCCTCATTGTAATCATCTTCTTGCGAATGTGAGTAGTCGTCACATCTCTTCTCAGAGATAAGTTGCCACCATTCTATCGAGTCTTTCACTCTGTATTTTACAGTCTCTGTACATTTATTTCATTAATAAAAATCATGTATTACTGTACATCTGTGTTTATGGTTGCATCTCTGATATATTTTTGTTATATTATTGAATATCTGTGATATCTCTGTGCATTTCTTTATTATATCTCCAATCTCATTTCGTGCCGAAAATAATCTGGATCATGTGAAGAATCCAAAATTATGATGAACATAATAATGATGGAAGACAAGCTTGATGGATCAAGCAAACTCAGTTCCTGGAAGTCAAGAATTCAAGGCGATGAAGACATCAACATCTCAACACTCTCAAGTATGGTTCCTACCAATGATAATACTTGGTTAATTGACAGTGGTTCCTCCAGGCACATGATCGGTTTTAGAGAACACCTAACAAATTTTGTTGCGAAATAGACACATCTACATGTTGTCCTTAGAGATGATGCCAGATATAATGTAAAAGGAGTTGGAAATTTTGCCTTCCAACTATATTCAGATATGCATCTTCAATTAAAATAAGTACTATATGAACCTAGAATGAAGAGGAACCTTGTCTCCATTTCTACCTTGGAACACAAAGGCTACAAGGTTACCTTCTCAGAAGGAAGAGTTCTTGCATGGCACAAAGACTCACATATAAATTCTGCCAAAGTAATTGGTGTCCGAGAAAACAACTTGTACAGATTAACCATCAGACTAGTCCAGGCCCTGCTACATGACACTATGAGCTTGAATGAACTATGGCATAGAATACTTGCTCACATTCATTATAAAGCTCTCCCAACTCTAGGGAAAATGGTAACAGATCTTCCAGAGATACAAATTTAGCATAAAGGTTTTTGAAAAGGTTGTTCTCTTGGAAAAAAATTTAAAGGATCCTTCTTAAGCAGTGGCAATAGATCCAAGGAAATCTTGAACTTGATACATTCATATGTGTGTGGGCCAATGACTATTGCATCTCTGAATGGGTACTTGTACTATGTACTCTTCATAGATGATCACTCTTGGAAAACTTGGATTTACTTCCTGAAGAACAAGGATGGAGTCCTTGAAAAATTTCAAGAATTCAAAGCTCGGGTTGAGAACCTGACCAGAAGAAATATCAAGGTACTAAGATTAGATAATGGAGGATAATACACCTCCAAAGATTTCAACAATTTTTGTATTGAAGCAGGGATCAAGAGGGAGTTCTCAGTTCCTTACAACCCTCAACAAAATGGGGTTGCAGAAAGGAAAAACATAACTATCATCGAGGCAACCAAAGCAATGATACATGATCAGAGTCTACCTATGACTCTATGGGCAGAAGCATGCACGACAACAGTGTATGTTCAAAACATGAGTCCTCATCAGATCTTGAAGAACATTACTCCAGAAGAATCCTTCACCGGAGTGAAGCCTGAGATTGGACACTTCAGAATATTTGGGTGTCCAGTATATTTTCATGTACCCAAAGAGAAGAGATCCAAGCTAGACCCTTCAGGGAGAAAGGGAACATTTGTAGGATACAGTGAATCCTCAAAGGCATATCGAATCTACATTCCTGGTCAAAGACAGATTGAAATAAGCAGAGATGTTACTTTTGAAGAAGAGATAGCCTTCCAAAGATCCATAGAATCTCATACGGAAATTGATAGTGAGACAATACCTTCCCCCCCTTCAGCAATTCAGAGGGAGACATACATTATTCTAGTTGGTCCAGTTGTTCCAGCCAATCTAGTTGCTCCAATTGACATGCCCAAAGATATTGCAGTTGGGCATAAAAGGCCTGCTTGGGCCCGATAAAACCTACAGGAATCAGAGGGAGATAAATCCCCTCAAGGAACAACCAGAGAGAGAAAGAGACCAAAGAGATTCTCAAGCTATCTTTCAGCCATGTCCCACATCATTGACTCTGAGCCATCTTGTCATGGAGAAGCTTCAAGTGAATAAGTATGGAAAGATGCCATGACAGAAGAATATCAGTCTATATTGAAAAATGATGTATGGGATATTGTTCCAAAACCATAGGGAAAGTCTATAGTGACTTCCAAATGGATTTATAAAATCAAGCATGTAGTTGATGGAAGCATCGAGAAATACAAAGTGAGGTTTGTAGCCAGAGGGTTCTCGCAAGTAGAGGGAGTTGACTATGTCAAGACTTTTTCTCCAGTAGCCTAATACACTTCCATCTGTTCCATCATTGCATTAGCTGCTTCCATGGGTTGGAAGCTACATCAGATGGATGTAAATACAACCTTTCTCAATGGTGAAATTGAGGAAGAAGTTTATATCAAAGAAATCCCTTTATGGACTAAAGCAGGCACCACGTGCTTGGTACAAGAAAATGGATGGATTTCTGATGAGTTTGGGTTTCAACAAAAGTGTTGTTGATCCAAACCTATATTATCACATTGATGGCAATGAGTGCTTGTTCTTGGTCCTATATGTGGACGACCTTTTCCTCACCGGTTCATAATGACTCATTGTCAAATGCAAACAAGCATTGACTGCTAAATTTGAAATGAAGGATTTAGGCTTGATCCATTACTTCTTGGGACTAGAAGTATGGTAGAGGACAGATGATATTTTCCTGAGTCAAGGAAAATATATTATGGAGATATTGAAAAAGTTCAGTATGACATAATTCAAATCCATGCCTACACCAATGGTGATGGATTTGAAGAAGATGAGTGATACTGATTCATGAGAGATTGATCAACACTTATACAAACAGTTGATTGGATCACTGATGTATCTGGTTAACACCAGACCAGATATATGCTATGCAGTGAATGTGCTTAGACAGTTTATGAGCCAACCGAGATAGACTCACTGGATAGCAGCAAAACATGTATTGAGATACCTACAAGGCATAGTTGGTCATGGCCTAAGATATGCCTCCAGTGTAGACTTGAGCTTGCAGGGATATGCTAATGAAGATTGGGCAGGGAGAGTAGTGGACAGGAAAAGCACCTCCAGTTGTTGATTCACTTTGGGGTCTGCCATGGTTTCCTGGTGTAGCAGAAAACAAAGCTCTGTGGCATTGAGTACCGCAGAGGCAGAGTACATTGCATTGAGTGTAGAATTTTGCGAAGCAGTGTGGCTTCGCAAACTTCTGATTGATTTATTCCATCATGAGATGCATCCTACTACTATTCATTGTGATAACCAGAGTTGTGTGAAGCTCTATGAGAACCCTGTGTTTCATGACAGATCAAAACACGTCGAGATAAAATATCACTATATCAGAGACATGGTGCAGAGGAAGACAATACACGTGCAAAATCTTCCTACCCATGAGAAGATCACAGATATCTTCACAAAACCACTTGCCAAGACGAAGTTCGAGTATTTTCGTGAGATACTTGGCCTGGTGGAGAATGCCTCCCTAACTGAGAGGGAGTGTTGATGATTACAACTACGTGAGACATCCTCCAGGACACATACCTGAGAGAGAGCCCATGAGTTGGGTGTGTGGTTCCTATCTGAGACAGAACTAGAATGTTGTGTTGGCCTCCTCCTTGTAGAGAGTTGAGTTGATACTCCATGTGATTCTCCTGTGTAACACAGTGAGAAAGATCTGTTGAGTTGGATGTGCTTATGGCTGAGCACAAGTGAACGTCTGAAAACCCATGAAATGGGTGCATCGTTCTGAGATAGAAATGAAAYGATGTATTAGCCTCCTTTGAGTAGAGAGTTGATATGATGAACTCCAGATGACTCTCCTRTGTAATGCAGTGATAAAGAAGATCTGTTGAGTTGGATGTGCCTATGGATGAGCACAGGTGAACGYGATCCTAGTGGCTGAGCACTAGTGAGTGTGGTTCTCCTGTGAGACGCAGTGAGATAGAGATATGGACATCCTTGTGGATGAGCATAGATGGATGTACCCCTAGTGGTTGAGCACTAGTGGGTGTATGAGATCCCTTGCTATATTGTTCAAGAGTCAGACTTACTTATAACCCTATTTGTAATGTAAAGGGTACAGGTCGGCCCCACCTCAATGTAAAGATAATTAATGTAAAAGATAATTAATATGGTAATTATTAATTATATTATAAGTTATTGAGGTCGACCCTATTGTTCCAATAGACACTACTATTGACAGGTCCAGTCTAATATAACTAAAGGTAAATTCCCCATTGAGGAAACACAACGAAAGTGTGAGTTTGGAAATTTCAGCAAGTACTTCCTTCTTGGGAAAAGTGCGCACCTCTCTTGGGCGCAGTCTTCTAGGATTTGTGAGCACCTTTTTGTGTTCTAGTCTTTCATGGTGGTGGAGGTCTTTCTCTTGAAGAATATAACAAAGAATTGGCTCGGTTTTCTTCCCTTTTTTAGAAGGGTTTGCCAGGATACCTTTTGTGTACTTGAGCATGGTGTTTCTTCTTGTGATCTTGGTTGCTACAACAAATTGTCTATGGTTTAAGTAAAATGCTAAAAATGGAATGAGCTTCATGCTTAAGCCTAGATTATTTAAAAATCAACAGTTCGGACTTCATCTTCTGGGCCTCTACTACCACTACTACTAGTATTTCCATTAGATACCCTACTCCCAATGTCGCACCTCTTTGCATGTCTATACTCATCTTTTCTCCTCTCTTGCACAACACACTCTTTTGCACTTCCTCCTAGTGCAGTCTCCTTCCTCTTCATCCTGGGCCTAACCCCTCATCGTGTACCCCTTGTTATCTTCCTCTTGGTTCTTTATTCTAATTTCCTCCTCGACTCAACTCTTCTTGTGTATAGTTAGACTCTCTTTCTCCTCTACTCCTCTGGGTCCATCATATACCTCACCTCCTTTTAACAAATCCTAGATCCTTCTCATCGGATATAACTCCTCTCTCACTTATCCCCTATCTTTTCATCACCACCCCCACCCTCGACGCTATGGGATTCTACTCAGTCATCATGTTGGGCTCTATGCACATCAACCCCTTTTCTACGAACAACATTTTTATCCAGAGTGGGATTTCTTCTAGCAACCTTCTCCTAGGACCTTCCATGAACTTTCTTTTAGCCTTGTTGAAAGAATCAATGTACTCAACAACAAACTCAATTATATACCCTTCCTTCACCTAAGAAAACCAAAAATCGATGGCTCAAGTCCACTTTTTATCCAATGCCTTCATCCTATCAATCATGACTTGATCCCAGACCAATGGTTCTTGTAGCCTCAAAGTAGTATTAGTAGTAGTCTACCTCTTCAACCATTCATACAATAGACATGGAAATTCAACAAAGAAAATTTCATGCATATTAATGTAGAGATACTTTTCCTTCCATCGCTTCACATTGGTATTCAGACCTTGAGTTTCCCTCCGAGCAAATTCATCTTCCTTTGCAGTCAACCAATTTTGAATTTCTTCCCGAGATGGATGCCACCTCATTCTTTGCCTTCATCATTCAATACAAAACCTTTAGGTCCTGATAATGGAACCATTTATTGGGTTGTTCACAATTGTGTGTGTCCTTCTTAACGCTAGGGGGTTGAAGACCCAGGGTTCATCCAAAGCTGACCAACAAAAACCCAAAAGCATCAACATATCAATCCTTAGCCAAAGGCAGAAGAAGGTCTCACCCGAGATGTTATGAGGATCATAGAGACCATCTGGTCTTGTGTCAGTGATGAAGGACTAATTACACATAAATCCATCTGGGTTGGCATTCAAACAATTCATTACAAACTACTTAACAATTAACAATGTATAACAATAGAAAACACATTCAATTGGGACATGATCAACACATCATAGGACTAAAATCATTGTAGCTTTATTATCTTCATTCCACCATCACATACATACATTAAGCAACTCATCAATTGACAACAACATAGCACTACTCTCTTACACATTTTCCCAGTGTTACATTACATAGTGCCATGTGCTTTCTTTTGAAATTGTCGATATGGCAGACTCATACTTACAACTAGAGACATTACAAAAACACAGGATCAGAGCAAACTCAAAGACTTGGACCAACAACAAAAACAATACCTAGAACCATCAACTGGCAACAACCTTCTTCTTGTCATCATTGCTCCCTTTTATTTGCTTCTCGACTCTGATGCTCTATCACTTTAAGTTATGCCCCACTCGCTCCTCTAATTGTCAATCTCGCAGGCTTATGACACCCACATGCATTCCACGTAGCCTTTTTGGAATCATGGCAATCTCAACTACCTTGCCAACTCATCTTCTACTACTTCACAATCCCTCGTGCTACATGTAGTAATCATTTGGGGAGATTTCTTGAAGATTCTTTTCTCGATTCCAACGTGCATACAATGTCTTCTTTATTTCTAGGTCACATCACAAAACTCGGACTGACGCGCATTGGCAAAAATTGAACTGGCGTTCATCACAAAACTCGGGCCGGTGCTCATTGGCATAACTTGAATTGACACACATTAACAAAACTCGATCTAGCGCGTGCCTCTTGTCACCCCTCACATAGCGGTTTGAGCATGTGCAAAATTGGAATAGGCGTGCAAAACTTCATTAGTGCGTGTGCACGATATTTACCCAAAACTTTGGTTGCCAACATTTACCACCACAATTTGCAAAATAAAAAAATTCTATAACCCTTTACACAATAGTACTTTAAACAACTCAACCCCCAACACCTGCCTAGTTTAAAAGTTCCCAACCCGACACAGGGGTTCACCCTTGCTTCTCATGTTCCTAGAAAAAACTCTTCCTCATTGAATGTATCACTTCTAGCTTTGAGATTGTTATAATAAATATAGAGGTTCCCTTTCAATTCTTGCATATGAAAGTTAGGAGAGTTGAAAGAGAAGGTTTTGCCTACATGGTGATCAATGTTATCTCTTATCTCCTACTAGGCTAGGCTCTCTCGGATAGAGGGTTTATATGGGCCTCTTATGTCCCTGTCAATTCTTGAATATGAAAGTTAAGAAAATTTTCAATGAAGGTCTTTCTTGCATGGTGATCAATGTTACTTCCTACTAGGCCAGGGTCTCTTAGATAAAGGGTTTATATGAGTCTTTTATGTTATCTCAAGTTTTTTTGAAAATTTATATGGATTTTCTATTTTAAATGAAGGATCTTGGAGATCTTGACACTCTTATTAGTAGTAGTCTACCTCTTCAACCATTCATACAATAGACAGGGAAATTCAACAAAGAAAAATTAATGCATATCAATGTAGAGAAACTTGTCCTTCCATCGCTTCACATTGGTATTGAGACCTTGAGTTTCCCATCGAGAAAATTCATCTTCCTTTGCAATCAACCAATCTTGAATTTCTTCCCAAGATGGATACCACCTCATTCTTTACCTTCATCATTCAATACAAAAACTGCAGGTCTTGACAATGGAACCATTTGTTGGGTCATTCATGCTTGCACATGACCTTCTTAACGTTGGGGGGTTGAAGACCCAAGGTTCATCCAGAGCTTACCAAAAAAAACCCCAAAGCATCGACATATCAATCCTCAGCCAAAGGCTAAAGAAGGTCTCACTCGAGATGATATGAAGATCACAGAGACCATCCGGTCTTGTGTCAGTGATGAAGGACTAATTACACAAAAATCCATCTAGGTTGGCATTCAGACAATTCATTGCAAACTACTTAACAACTAACAATGTGTAACAATAGAAAATACATTCAATTGGCACATGATCAACACATCATAGGACTAAAATCATTGTAGCTTTATTGTCTTCATTCAACCACAACATACATACATTAAGCGACTCATCAATTGACAACAACAGAGCCCTATTCTCTTATACATTTCTCCAATGTTACATTACATAGTGAGTTGTGCTTTCTTTCAGACTTTGCAAATATGATAGATTTAGAATTACAGCTAGAGACATTACAAAAAAATGGGTTAGAGCGAGCTCAAATACTTGGACCAACAACAACAACAATACCCATAACCATCAACCAACAACGACCTTCTTTATGTCRTCGTTGCTCCCTTTTATTTGCTTCTTAGCTCTCGCGCTCTATCACTTTCAATTATGCCCCACTCACTCCTCTAATTTGTCAGTCCTTCATGCTTCTAACACTCGCATGCATTCCACATAGCCTTTTTGGAATCATGGCAATCTCAACTACCTTGCCAAATCATCTTCTTACTGCTCCACGATCCCTCATGCTACCTGTAGTAATCATTTGGGGAGATTTCCCGAAGATTTTTTTCTTGATTCCGATGTGCATGCATTGCCTTCTTTATTTCTAGCGCACATCACAAAACTTGAACCGACACACATTAGCAGAACTTGAACGAACACACATCACAAAACTCAGACTAGAGCACATTGACAGAACTTGAACTGGCACGCATTAACAAAACTTGATCTGGAGCACATGCCTCTTGTCACCCCTCGTGCAATGGTTTGAGCGTGTGCAAAACTGTACTAGTAGGTGCGCAAAACTTTGTTTGTGTGTGCACACAATATTTACCCAAAACTTAAGTTTTGCGCATGCACACAATATTTACCCAAAACTTTGGTTGCCAACAGTTACCACCACAATTTGCAAAAGAAAACAATTCTATAACCCTTTACACATTAGTACTTTAAACAACTCAACCCCCAACACTTGCCTAGTTTAAAAGTGCCCAACCCAACACAGGGGTTCACCCTTGCTTCTCATGTTCTTAGAAAAGACTCTTCCTCATTGAATGTATCACTTATATCTTTGAGATTGTTATAATAAATATAGAGACTCCCTTTCAATTCTTGCATATGAAAGTTAGGAGAGTTGAAAGAGAAGGTTTTTCCTACGTGATGATCAATGTTATCTCCTATCTCCTACTAGGCTAGGCTCCCTTGGATAGAGGGTTTATATGGGCCTCTTATTTCCCTGTCAATTCTTGAATATGAAAGTTAAGGAAATTGTCAATGAAGGTCTTGCTTGCATGGTGATTAATGTTACTTCCTACTAGGCCAGGGTCTCTTAGATAAAGGGTTTATATGAGTCTTTTATGTCATCTCAAGTTTTTTTTTGAAAATTTATATGGATTTTTTTATTTTATATGAAGGATCTTGGTGATCTTGACACTCTTGTTTGGTATATGTCGTGATTAATTCATGTGTATAATAATTTTGAAAGGAAATGGTTTATAAGATATTATTTTGCAATAATGAATTTGAACATTGATATTGGGATGCAAGTCCTTGTTGATGTGATAACATCTTCCCTCACTCTAATATCAATATTGTTGATGATTTTGGTGTCATACCTCGTTGTTTATTGTAGTGCCTCATTTGTTCCTATCTGTTCCTATTTGTTTGACAGATCAAATCTTATTATTTGAGGGCATTTTAATTATAAATGACTCGGTTTATTGACTTGTACTTTGACGATGGGACTGAATTTTTTAATTATCTTATTGATTTTAAACTATGATTTTGAATGGTTTCATTTAAATGTTTCTATGATGATATATGTTGATGTTTGGACAACATTGGGAAGACATTCTCCTAGATTAATAATTAATAATATAATTATTGATTATTAAATAATATATATAATAAGTAATAATAATAATAATAATAAATAGTTACTTATTATCCAAGGGACACATCCTTTCGTGGATGGTCACCATATGTTCTTTATATATGGAACACTCATCATTTTAATAATGTATCAATCATATATCTCATCTCATTTGAAAAATAAACATGGTATCAGAGTGGGACTGGGCTAACTCCCTCACGGGAGGGCCCAAGATCCTGGAAGAAAGTTGCTTCTTGTTTTAGCTGTGTGAAGTCTCTCGTGGTTGTGGTTGTGTGCACCGCAAAATCCCAACATATCTAGGAAATAATTGTGGTTATGTGCACCACAACCATTCTCCACACACAACCAGTGAGTGGAATGTCTATTGGTAGCAAGCCCAGACTCCCCATATAAATGCCCAATGGTTTCTTGTTTTCTAATCACCCGTCAGCACTAGAGTGTTATAAGAGTAGGGAGTATCAGATTTTGTGAATGGGTTGGTATAAGCTTCTTGTATGGTTGTTTCTTTTGATTGATTTGTGTTCATCACTATTGGTGGAACAACAACCTCTTGTTTTAACTTATCCCAATGGTCCCCTGCTCGCCACCAGACTCACTATGGATTTCCACGTGATTTGGTATGGCAGATTTAACTCTGCTCAACGTTCCATTGTGGGGGACTTTGAGCAGTCTTTGGGAGCCAACAAGGCCAAGGAGCCCTCTATGTATAGTTGGTGGAAAACCACTTAGAGATATAGTGGTGCATTTAACAAGCCCACCGCCATGGCAACCACAAGGATGGGAAAGCAGAAGTTGGACGATGGTTATTACCTTGGCAAGTCCCTAAAGTGGAGCCACATTATGACTCTCGTGGAGAGGGCGATTGCTTATGGAGCACTATCGGAGAATGGCAATGTCGTGTATTTGGTTCTCACGTCTGATGATGTTATTGTGTAGGGATTCTATATGAGTTGTGGATTCTATGCTAGTCTATTACCGATGAAGAAGCTTCTTTGTCCATATGCATGGGTTGGGAACTATGAAACTTAATGCCCTGGGAAGTATGCGTGGTTGTTTCATCAACCCATCTACAGACCCCAAATGATTCCTCTGGTGGCACCAAACGACGATATGGGCATCAATGGGATGATCATCAACATCGCCATTGTTTTGGCAGGAGTAGCCACTAATCCATTGAACACTGGCTACTTCCAAGGGGATGTTGCCGCACCTTTAGAGGTTGTGTCTGCTTGCCTAAGAATATATGGTAAGGGGGCATATCCAAGGTTCCCTGGGGAAGTGCTGGTGGATAAAACGACGGGGGAAAGCTACAATTCCTACGGAATTAATGGGCGATAGTTTCTACTGTCGGCTCTGTGGGATCCGGTTACTGGATCTTGTAAGGCATTCATGTGATCATCTTTGTAATTGTGGCCAAAGAAAATGGACAAGTGGATGCATGAGATCGACACCAATGAGTTACAATGACAAGTTTCTCTTTGTATCCTACATATTAAATTTTGCATATTTTTGGCATTATCCCTATAGCTCTGCATTCTTTTTTGAGTTGTGTAAGCAATGAATCAGCCTTCTCAAGCATGCAAGTTTGGTCTACAATGATCATAGAAGCCATGTGGGTTCATGGCTAAAAGAGACATAGGTTCAAAATAATGAATATAAGATGTGTATGTGCTATAGTCTAGAGGTTACAACACATCGAATTGCAATTGATTTCAACAAGGTAAAGGGGGTTCTCCCAGAACGAGGGAACGTTGATGTGTCCTAGAGATGTTTGAGGCAACATCATGAGACATTCTCCCTAGAGGGTCCTGTGTGGACTAGTAGGGGGGAATGTGGACTTCATATTGACGTTCCTCAGACGGTCAGATGAAGGAACCAAGACATTGGTTTCATGAGGAAACCTTGATATGTCTTGTGAGACATTGGTTCCATGAGGGAACCTTGATATGTATTAGACATTGGTTCCATGAGGGAACCTTGATATGTCTTAGACATGTGTTCCATGAGGGAACCACGAGATGTCTAGTATGGACATAGTTCATGAATGAAGCCTAAGGTTGGACACTTCAGGATATTTGGGTATCGAGTATACATTCATGTACCCAAGGAGAAAAGGACTAAGCTAAACCCTTCAGACGGAAAGGGTACATTTGTGGGGTACAATGAGTCTTCGAAGGCATACCAGATCTACATCCCTAGTCAGAGACAAATTGAGGTGACCAAAGATGTTACCTTTGAGGAGGAGGTAGCCTTCAGGAGATCTAGAGGACCTGGCATGGAGATTGATAGTGAGAGATAGGAAGAGATGGTGCCTTCTCCCCCTCACCCTCCAACAATTCAAAGGGACACAAATGAGCCTATTGATCCAATTGATCATGTTGATCTTGTAGCTCCAGTTGATGTTCCCAGAGATATTACAGTAGGTCGGAAGAGACCTGCATGTGCTCGTCAGACTCTACAGGAGGCAGAAGGACATGCAACTCCTCGTGGTACCTTCTGAGAGAGCAAGAGACCTCAGAGATATTTGTGCTATGCCACAACTATGAGCCACATCATTGATTTTGAGCCTTCCTTTTATTAGGAGGAATCTAGTCAACTAGTATGGAGAGATGCCATGATGGAGGATTATCAGTCCATCATGAATAATGATGTGTGGGATATTGTTCCTAGACCTGAGGGGAAGTCTATAATGACATCCAAGTGGATCTATAAGATCAAATACACAACTAACGGGAGCATCAAGAAGAACAAAGCAAGATTTGTTGCTAGAGGATCCTCTCAGATGGATAAAATAGATTACAAGGAGACATTTGCTCCCATTGCTCAATACACTTCTATCAAGACGATTATTTCCCTCGCAACATCCATGGGTTGGAGACTACATCGAATGGATGTGAAGACAACATTTCTCAATGGAGATATTGAGGAAGAAGTATACATCGAGTAGCCAGATGGTTTCATGATATATGAGAAGGAGTCTCATGCGTGTACATTCAAGAAGGCCCTGTATGGACTCAAGCAGACACCTCGAGCTTGGTATGTGAGGAGTGATGGACACTTGATGAATTTGGGCTTCAACAAAAGTGTTGTTGATCCCAACATGTACTACAAGACTCTTAATGGTGAGTCCATGATTTTGGTCCTCTACGTTGATGATTTATTCCTCACTGGTACAAAGAGCCTTATTGTTGAATGCAAGTATGCATTGGCCTCTGAGTTTGAGATGAAGGACCTTGGTATGATGCATTAATTCTTGGGACTAGAGGTGTGACAAAGAACCTATGAGATCTTCCTAAGTCAGTGGAAGTACACAGTTGCGATATTGAAGAAGTTTGGGATGTTGAACTGTAAGCCCATGGATACACCAATGGTGACGAATTTGAAGAAACTAAGTGTGTCTTCTTCCGATTCTGACGATATTGATCCAACCTTGTACATACAACTGATTGGATCATTGATGTATCTAGTTAACACCAAACCAAATATTTTTTAGGCAATGAGTGCACTTAGCCAGTTTATGAGTTAGTCGAGACAAACATGTTGAATTGTTGCGAAGCATGTGTTGAGATACATGTGAGGTACAGTTGGACATGGTCTGAGACATACTTCCAGTATTGACATGAGATTGCAGGGATATACTGAATCTGATTGGGAAGGGAGCGCAGTGGACAGGAAGAGCACCTTCAGGTGTTGCTTCACTTCAGGATCTTCCATGGTTTCATGGTGTAGTAGGAAACAAACTTCTATGGCTTTAAGCATCGCAGAAGCAGAGTACATTGCATTGAGTGTGGCAATACGTAAAGCAGTGTGGCTTCACAAGCTCCTTGCGGATTTATTTAGACATGTGCTGGATTCCACCGTTATTTATTGTGATAACCAGAGCTGTGTGAAGCTATCAGAGAATCCAATGTTTCATGACAAATTGAAACACATTGAGATCAAGTAACATTACATCCGAGACATGGTGCAGAGGAAGGCAATATTGGTGCAATACCTTCCTACATATGAGCATTGTTGGCATGTTTTCAGACAGAGGCAGAGTATGCGTGTTTGTCATTGATGGCAAAGATCACGATCAACAATGCAACGATAATGGCATGGCAATGGCAAGTTCAACAGTGAAGAGCAACAGTGATCGTTGGATCCCATTTAGATTTCCCGATGATGGTCAGATCTGAATTCAGATAGGAGGAGCGCGCAATAGAAGAGAACAAATCTCATGCGTCAGATCTGAGCCCGAGGTTTGACCGACGTTGGATCCAGGAGAACCTGCACGTTCTTTAAAGTGTAAGGTGAAGCGGGCTTACAAAATCCTGAAAGCAGGAGGACCGTCCATCTTCGGGAAGGACACGTGGTTACAGATCAACATTTCACTGACTGAGAGGTCAAAGGAAGGAGTGCCCTAACCTCTCAAACTCGCGATATGCGAAATCGCGAATTAATATGAGTCGTTGATCAAAGGGATATCCTCGACCATTGATCAGGCACAACGAAGGCTTGTGAATTTGTGAAATGATCATGGCCATTGAATCCAAAGGACACATGGTGAAAGATTGGCATTTCGCGAACTGAAAGGTCAAAGGAAGGAGTGCTCTAACCTCTCTAACTCGCGATATGTGAAATAATCCTAGCCGTCAGATCGAGGATTGATCTGGACCGTTGATCAGACATGACGAAGGCCCGTGAAGTTTCAAAATCATGATAAGATTTTGACCGTTGGGTCCATAGGACATGTGGCGAAAGATCGTCATTTCATTGACTAGAAAGTCAAAGGAATGGAGTTCCCTAACCTCTTGAACTCGCAATATCAGAAATCGCGAAATGCCGAAATGTGAAATTGCGACATGGAGTTTCGAAGTTTCGGGGATCGCGACATGGAGCATCAAGATATCTCATCACAAGAATTGACGAAATCGTGAAATGCCGAAATGCGAAATTGCGACATGGAGTTTCGGGGATCGTGACATGCAGCATCAAGATATCTCACCACAGGAATGCCGAAATGCCGAAATGCGAAATGGCGAAATCAACGCGAGACCCCGTGCTTGTAATCCAACAGTGTTGGATACTTGGAAATTTGATCGAAGGGCTAGTGTTGCTCTTCATGATTAATTGTTCAGTTACGATTCAGTTAGCATAACCGAATCATGGTTCTTAGACGGTTGGCGTTTTAGTTGCTAAAGCGTTGTTCTAGGGATTTGAGGGGTAACTGAAGGGGTGGTAGTGTATAAAAGTAACACACAGTGACTGTGTGTGGTTGGTTGTTCTGACTGAAAAATGAGTTGAACTGTAGAAAGGCAAAATTACAGTATGCGTAGTGTGAAGAAAGCTCAGAGATAAGGAACAGAAGCTGGACATAAGAGAAAAGGTGAAGAGAGCAGAATGTGCACATATCAAAGAGCATGAGAAGGACAGAGAAAGAACAGATAGAAAGAGACAGCAAGTCAAGGCAAATATGAACAGAGCAGAAGAATAGTGTAGCATAGAAGAATTGCAGAACAATGAATAAGTGGTAAGAGTTGATTTATTTGTGTTGTTGGTTATTCAATCATTTATTTGTAATAAGGGTGGTAGGGAGGTGCTAGGGAGGACTGTTGTCCTCAGAGGTT
>SNQJ01S0009760.1:56520-73170 GCA_010110895.2 Picea sitchensis | reverse complement strand
GGTGCTCTCAAACAAGTTGGAGCTTGTAAAACAGAGGTAGTAGCCTCACATTGAGTTGGTGCTCAATTATAGATGATGTACAGAACTTAAAAGACTGCCTATCATTTCGAAGAAGAAGAGGTTTTCTCCCTTTATGGGTTTCCGCATGAAAATCTGTCTCTGTGTATATCTTATGTGTGAGTGATGCTCATTATTTATGTTGTCCATATGTTGTATAATATTGATGGTCACTTGGAGAAAGATTGAAAATGGTTTAATTGAATTAAAATTGTTTAAGCACAGTAACAACTGATTCACCCCCCCTCTCAGTTGTCTTAGTAATTTCAACAAGGTTGTTGATGTTCTTACCAAACCCCTTATCAAGATGAAGTTTGAGTAATTTCGTGACATAACTCGTGTGACAGAGAATGCCTCCCTCGCTGAGAGGGAGTGTTGATGTTTGCAGCTTCTTGAGATATTCTCCAAATCGTACTCCTCTGTGACTAAGTTGAGTTGATCTGTGAGGACACTTATTCGAGAGGGATACGTGGGTTTGGGCTTATATCCCAACATCCCTTGTGGAGAGCACATGAGGACACGCCCCTTATGGAGAGCATACGAGGACACGTCAAGGGAGTTGACCTTGACGTCACACACTATGTGGAGTTGACCCTAGTGTTTCTAGAGGGAGTAGCCTCTAGAAGTCCACATGGGAGTGCCATGTGTGACAGACATTCTCTAGTTCGTACTCCTATGTGACTGAGTTGAGTTGATCTGTGAGGACACTTATCCGAGAGGGATAAGTGGGTTTGGGCTTATAGCCCAATGTCCCTTGTGGAGAGCACATGACGACACGTCCCTTGTGGAGAGAACATGAGGACACGTCAAGGGAGTTGATCTTGATGTCACACACCATGGGGAGTTGACCCTAGTGTTTCTAGAGGGAGTAGCCTCTAGAAATCCACATGGGAGTGCCATGTGTGACAAACCTTTTGCTACAATGTCCTGAGTAAGCATCGGATAGACCTTCTCCTAGATTGGGTTGCAGACCAAGGGAGATAGGATGCATTTATCACAAAGGTGTACTTGTGGTAAATGGGCCCATGCGTAGTTCTTCCTTGATCATGACAAGGAATAATATGGACTCGAGGTTCTTTCCATGTGTCAGTTAGCATCGAATTGACATTCACTCACATGGGTGTACCTGTGGTGAACGACCATGGTGTGGTATTTGTCCTACTCATAGTGATTTGACAAGGAATGATAAAGACTCAAGATGCTAGATGCTATCACATGTAGACCCAGAATGTGTTTGATCTCAGAGAGAGTCAGTTGGCTCACAGGGAGAGCTGTAGGGGGAGTTTCCCTCGATTCAGGTGGGAGAGAGACATCTCCAAGGAATGATAGATATGTTTCATGAGTCCAGGGTGAAGTTTGTATACTTCAGAGAAAAACTTGGCATGATGCAGAATGTCTCCCTCGTTGAGAGGGAGTGTTGATGTCTGGATAACATCGAGAAGACATTCTCCTAGATTAATAATTAATAATATAATTATTGATTATTAAATAATATATATAATAAGTAATAATAATAATAAATAGTTACTTATTATCCAAGGGACACATCCTTTCTTGGATGGTCACCATATGTTCTTTATATATGGAACACTCAACATTGTAATAATATATCAATCATATATCTCATTTCATATGAAAAATCAACAATATGGATGAATTATAGGTGCATGGATATGATGTAAATGTTATTGTCAATTCATATGGTTATGACACATTAAAATCAAAATGTTGGATACATTAACTTGCAAATGTTACTGACTGTTTGCTTAGTGTGACAAGAAACCACATGTGTATATTGACGTGGGATTGCATCAACATTATACTAGACTTTGGATTGAGTCATGGTACCCTAAAATGTTACATGATTAATGTTATGCTATGATTTTGATTATGGAATTATTTGATGTGTTGATTGTAGTGTGTGCAAACACAGGGAACATGCTTGCCAATCGATCCACATATGAGTAATGGGATTATATAATAGTGTATGGGGTACCATGAGAAGAAGTGGGACACCATTCCTATTTATAAATAGTAGCACTTATTTTCTATGACCTGAGTTGAAATGCTCGTGATGCCTTTACTTAGAGGTTCACGCTATCATGGAGGTAGGACATGGATTTGGTCACTCACGAGGTTTGGTTGAGGGGCATGCAATAAGGTGATAACCTTATTCCCTAATGACCATTAGTCTCTCAACAAAAGTGACAAATGTTGAGTTAACAAAATTTCAATAGTTGCACCATTTCCCCCACCCAAAAAATTGGATTCTTGAAGGGCATACAAAACATGACATCCTTGGTACTTACTGAAAAGTAATTCTTAAAGGGCATGAAGAAGCATGCCACCCTTGGAATAGGTTATGGAATATCAAAGCATACAGTGAAAGAAGATTGATTGAAGAATATAAACGATAATTACCTTTTTATGCATATGTTAGTTAATATGATAGAAAGAATGATCATATAGTTTATACTTTTTAACATAAAGTGAAAAGTTAATTATATTAATTAGCATCCCATAATAAGAGAAATGATCTAGTTAATTAAAGTTATTAAGAAGGATAAATATAATTTAGGAGAATGTGCATGAAATGAAAATAAAGTAATTATTAATTAGCCAAAACTAATTATTAATGCACTCATAAATCAAGGAGATAAAAGAAAAATAAGAATTCAAATTCACAGAAGTGTGAAAAAAATGGGTTTAGATAAATTAAAGGGAGTTAATAAATAACTAAAGTAGTAACTTCACAACCACTAAAATAGGAATAGAGGACAAGATGGAAACACCTAAGAGTGAAAATAGGAAATGTGGGAGTTAGATGAAGGTAATTCATTGATTTTTATTTTTAAATAAATAATTACTGGTGTGCACTGGTGTATAAGAGTGACATAACCACTAAAATAGGAATTGAGGATAAGATCCAAACACCTAAGAGTGAAAATAGGAAATGTGGGAGTTAGATGAAGGTAATTCATTTATTTTTATTTTTAAATAAGTAATTACTTGTGCACTTGTGTATAAGAGTGACACAACCACTAAAATATGAATTGAGGACAAGATGGAAACACCTAAGAGTGAAAATAGGAAACGTGGGAGTTAGATGAAGGTAATTCATTGATTTTTATTTTTAAAAAAGTAATCACTTGTGTATAAGAGTGACACAGATGAATAATAAATAACTAGTAATTAAGTAATTTATATATTTGCTTGGATTTGACAAGTGATATGAGCCACAAAACCTATAAAGGGATAACTTGGGCTAAGAGGAAAACACTTTTTGCACCCTAATGCCTAATGATTATCGTAATGTTTGTGATGGTTGAGAATTTCGTCCATTGAAGTGTGTTGTAAAGTGGGGTTTTCTTCCATAGCTTAGTGGCTTCACACTTCTTTTATTACTAGATTGGTACCTTCTATATAGCCCAATTGCAACTCAAGAGTCCTTGGAGAAGGAGAGTATTCATTAGAACTAATAAGGTGGTCAATTGGTGGACTATCTAATGATTGGAAAACTAAGGTAAAACGAAATTTGGACTTGCGATTAAAAGATCAACAATTCAAAAAACTAACTACTTAACGAGCCTTTTTCATAGAAGATGACCTCGTACATTAATTACTAACTCCTAAGTACCCTAAAATAGGAAGGTTAGGGTAGGGCCGTCACAGTCTTTCTGTTAACATTGTCATTGGGTGTGCATTGTAAATAATCCCACATGCATAATTATTGTTTGAAAGACATGGTTATCAAAATCTTTGCCAATCTCACACCAACATTGAGGTGGATATCCCATGTCATAACATTCCCCCTCAATGGCATATTTCTATGTTGGGTTTTCGTTCCATATAAATATTCTTCTTCTAAATTGTGTATGTGTTAACATCGTCATTGTATGTGTGTGTTGTGACTAGTCCTTAAGTTAATGTGATATCAACCTCCCTCACTACGATACTAACATCCCAATACAATTAGGGTATAAGTCCCCTAGTTAATGTGATAGCATCCTCCCTCACTTTGATACTAACATTGATAATAATTTCTATAAAATACAATGTGGAATACTACTTGCGTTATTCGATATCATACTTTGTGGTCCATCTTGCAATCATGTTTGTGGTCCATCTTGCAATCATGATCGATATCTATGTCATGTTATTGGGAATCTTGTTACAATGACACATCCGAATATTCAAATTCAATTCCATATTATCACTCCTCATTTCTTCTTATTTTTCATTGGGTAAAGTTAATCTCCTAAGATGTGTCACTTCAATATTTTCTTAAAAAAAATTCATAAAAATCATTAACAAATTGAGAATCAAACTTGAATTAATTACTATAACCTTGAATCTTTCCATCCATTATTACACTACCATCCAAAAAGTTTTGAGTGGTTATTTTATTTTATGAACCTTGTAACACATTCATCATAACAATTTTACTATTTTAAATTAAATTTATATATATTTAATTTAAAACTGTCATTATAGAATTAAATTTATAGATTTTAATTTTTTCAAATCAAAACTATCATCATCCGCTCTAGACCACCCATTCAAAATGTGTGAAAAAATATCCTTTTACTCTTACCTTTAGCATGGGCATCTAAAACATCACAACAACTATTGAATGTTTGTACTGAGTTGTTTTTAGTGATATGCCTTCTTTCTTTTTAAAATAAAATCTCATTATCATTTATTTATGAAAATTATTATTTTTACTTATTATAATATGTTTGGAATCTTTAAAAATTAATATTAATTTTTGTTTAAAAAATAACGATGCATTGATTGATTGATTATGGTGTGAATTGTTAATTATTATATATATATATATATATATATATAATATTTTAGAATTTTATTTTTTTTCATAATTTTTTATATATATATTATAAAACTAAATACACTTAGTATTAATATAAATGTTTTGAAATTATTATTAATTAAAATTTTAATTGTAAATATTAATTACCATAGATTTTTATGATGTTTTTGGAAAATGTAGTTGTTGTTTCTTTTTATGGGTTTGGTTTAAAAACTGGTCAGAAATTTAGAAAAAAAAAATTAAAATGGAAAGTTTTAGTGGATAAACATACATATTTTAGGTGTCCTCTATTTTTGAAAACATTGAAAAATTGAGATTTTGCCAACAATCATGAATTTTTATGATGTTTTTGGAAAATGTAGCTACTGTTTATTTAGATGGGTTTGGTCCAAAAACTGGTCAGAAATTTAGAAAAAAAAAATTGGAAAATTTTTTTTAGTGGTTAAACATACATATTTTGGGTATCCTCTATTTTTGAATACAATAAAAAATTGCTTGCAATTTTACCAACAATCATATTGCTAAATCAAATAATAATAATAACTATGATAATAATAACGGGAAAAAATTAAAAACTTAGAACTTCAGATCAACAATGTTTCCATGTCTAAAACATCTACCATTTTTAGCGGTGCCTTTGAAAAATATCGTCGCATAATCCATTTTGGCAAAAGTCACTATTAACTACCTTGTGATTAATGTTTACCAATTTTAACCATCATATTTTACCATTTATAAACAAGATTTAACTCCACTAACGGAATTCACCACTCAGTAGAATTACATCGGTGAAAATGTAATTTAGAACTGCTAAAACTTCCGCTGAATTGGCAGATTCAGCACTAATTTAGTTATCATAAATCCGTTAAAAGCTGCAAGGTTACGGTTTTCCTGAGCTGCCAAATATGGCCCCGGTTGGCTTCGCCTTTAAACTTTACAGTGAAATTTCCTCTCAAATCGAGCTGTGCCACGTCGGAGGAGGCCTTCCGCAAACAAATTAAAATGCCTTTAAATATCGGAGGTATACTCAATGACTGTAGACCCACCTCCAGTTCTGCATTATCTGCAGTCCGAGTTAAAAGAATCTAAATGTTAGGTATATACTCGAAAAACTTGAGTATGTGCCCGAGCCGAATATGGATGTATCCTCAGTAAGTATACCTCCACAAAAAAGGTGCCCGTCAATTGATGTGAGATTTTGCTATTAGAGCAGGGCCGCTTCCGGCCACGGAATGCGTGCAGCGAGCGTGCACCATCCGATTCCGCGAATGGGACAATGAAATCGTCCAGCCATGATAGGCATGTACACGCCGGATATACGACGAACGTATACACAGTGATTATAGACCCGCCATTCGATTCCATTGATTGCGAGAATCAATACGTATTTTGAATGTGATGTTCCATTGATTGCGAGAATCAATACGTATTTTGAATGTGATGGGCAGATCTGAGGTTATTAACAGGCTCGCGAGCTTCATCAAAACAAGCCCTTTTCAGCATTCTGCATATTAAACTCGAAACCCTTGAGGGGTTTTCTGCAATTTTGGGAATGATTTAGCGAAGTATATGAAGGGATAAATAGGTAAGGTTTAGCCAGATGGTTCGCTAAATTTAAAGAAAGGGTCAGGGCTCTTGGGATTGGTCATGACCCACCAAAGCTAGTGCTCCATTTGAGCTTTGATTTCATTTTTACTCGTATTGGGTATATTCGTTTCATCAATCTGCGATTCAGGGCGCCACCAACTGCCATTTTGTGACCGATCCGTGCTTTATCCAGGCGCTTTTGGAGGTAACCCTGCTATTATAGCTCCTGTTCTGCATTGGGTTCTTGTCATTTCAATCAATTTCTACTAATTTATCAGTTGGGTATCTTCTGTTTATATTTTTAGCCCCTGTTTGAACTGTGTTCTTCTCATTTCTGTTAATTTCTATTTGTGTTTTAACCAGCTTTCCTCTATTTATGTTTCAAGTCCCTGTTTTGTACTGGGTTCTTGTCATTCCCATCAATTTTATTTTTCTCTCAACTCAATATCTTTTATATATATCGGAGCCTGCTGGGTTCTGGACATACTTGGCGAATTCCTTCTTTATAAATTTGGGTTTTCTCTGTTTAATAAAATTCTGCCTGGGCACTTTAGGATCAAGTATTCTGAATTCAAGAATCTGCTTTTGGTTGATACCTTGTATGCGTTCGGTAGCATGCTAAGCATCTTTTGATCTGTAAATAGGTGAAGCGAGGTGAAGGGGAGGCTTTTAGTCTTCTGGTTGAAAACCATTGGAAAGTTCTCGGTGTAATCCTACTCCTTGTAACCTGTTTCCTTGGAGAGCCTGTTGGGAAATCAGTATTGGGTCTGTGCAGATTATTGGATTTGACACCCAATCTTTTTTCAGCTTCCTGACCTACCTGTAAAAGTGCTTAAATTCTAAGGTGTTGGGATTGGGTTTTGGAAAAATTAAAGCAGATTCCCTGTTTATAAATATATTGTGTAGATTTGCAGGATGGAAGGAGAAATGGTATTGATGGATGAAGATAACAAAGGTGAGATTGTAAGGGAAGCATTGCAGGAAACCCTTAGAACCCATTCTGGGAGAACCCATTCTGGGACTTGCCTCGGTAAGACCGAGGATTCCCCGGCAACAAACTCGGTTTGTTCAGAGATGGAGAGTGGTGATGAGCTTGGTTGCAGGATCAATGCCGGAGTTGACAGTGGTGAGAGAGGTGAGTCTAGCAATGGCTGCTCATCTGGTGAAGGAAACAGCCCATCAAAGTTTTCGGATGGTTCCGGTCATAGAGAAATGGTTAACCTGAGTACATTGGAGGACTCGGATCTTGGTAGACAGGGTAAAACTGGAGAGGATTCGAAGCGTAATAAGGCTGAGCTAGGCAGAACATTTCAGACTGCTGTCAGTTCCCATGATTGGGCTCTTGCAGAGAGCCTGATTCCCTTGGCAGACACTCAGAGGCTGAATGATGCCTTGTGTATTGCCCTTGATTCCATCTGGTTCCTAAGCACGCAGCAGGAGCTTGCAGGGGTTACGAGGCTGATTGAGAAACTTATAAGAATGGGTGCTCGGGACTTCACTCGTGCAGCTCTCAGGACTTCGTTTCTTGCTTCATGTGTTTCGGCTTGCAGGAGTAGGACAATGAGCTTGGCAGACACCGTCACTCTCATGGCGCAAAGGTGTGAAGTCTTTCGTTAATTGCAACTTTCATAACTCCTTTCCTTTTTGCGTGGTTCCCATTCTGATTGTCCGTTTGCAGCTCAAAATACATATGCATTACAATGGATTTAGCACCCTTAAATGGCCACCAAATCTGGAACAGAAGGTCTGTTATCAACTAGGTTAATTTATTGAGTGGACTTTTAATTAGTTCTATTGTGTTGAGCAGGAAGAATTATGATTTAAGATAAACTGAACATTACATTTGAGAAAACATGCCTGTTAATATTAAGATGTGACAAGAAGCCAAACAAGAACGGCATAAATTGTGATTTTGCAGCTGAGAGGGAATATTGCATATGACTTGTATCTGATGATTGGAATCAGTCATGACTGGCAATAACACTATGAAAACCATGTTGACAGGCTGCGAGAGCGTCTTCAGGAGTGCAACGGTGACGAGGTGTTGAAGGCCGAAGCTGCTGCAAAGGTACAGAGATTCACTGAATGGGCTCTCAAGTGCATTGGCTCTCATTCTCGTGGCCAAGGAAGTGGAGACAGAGTAATGCACAGCTCAGCTATTGAGATCCAACTGCAGCTGTCGGCGTTCAAGACCTTTCTAGATCTTGCAGGGGACCGGTTGACAGGAAAAGACTTCACAGAAGCATTTGATGCAGCTTGCTTTCCCCTTACACTCTTTTCTAGTGCAATAGATCCAGGTTGGGCATCGGGAATTGCTGCAAGTGCAATGCAAGGCTTGTTAGGAATGCTTGTTGAAGGAGGGGCTGATAATGTCAACCAGTGCTTCCTTGAAGCTGCACGTTTTGGGAGCACTGAGCTTGTGCGGATTCTGTTACAGGTAATTTGTTCTCAGCTCTTGCTCTATTTTTGAGATTAAACTTCTTGCTTTGGCAATTGAATATTTTCATACCTTGTTATTGCTTTTCTATTGTGATTTGGGCATGTGAATGCCATATGAGAAAATAATAGTTTTTAGATCACAGAGAACTAGTCCTCGTCCATATCCTAATCACCTCATCTCTTTCTAACGCACATCTCTTTAGCAGTAGCATGGCCAGAAATCGATCTTGGTATTCCAAACTAATATGGTTTATACATAAATAATAAATATGCTTTTTCTATATTTTCAGTTGTAGCTTGGGTTAGACATGAAAAGCAGGCTCTGCATATCTTTCAGGCTAGATAGTATGCAAATGCTTTAATGAGACCATGTTATAAATTTGTCAAGAAAACCCTTTGGTCTTTGGTGCATGGATGTTTGCAGCTATTTTAGGTATGC
This sequence comes from Picea sitchensis, assembly GCA_010110895.2. Taxonomy (NCBI): domain Eukaryota; kingdom Viridiplantae; phylum Streptophyta; class Pinopsida; order Pinales; family Pinaceae; genus Picea; species Picea sitchensis. Next base: position 63,817 of record SNQJ01S0009760.1, on the reverse strand, counting down.
TTTTAGGCAACTTATTTGCTTACTAAATACATCTACAATTTGTAATGGGAGAAGCTTATGTGACTTAGAATTGTGTCTGGGATTACACAGTTTTAGAGCTTCGTTGCCTAGGCAATAAATGCAATAAATGTCGATTTGAGCATGTGAATGCCATATGAGAAAACAATATTTTTTATATCAGAGGGAACTAGTCCTTGTCCAGATCTTAATTGACTCATCTCTTCTAACACATATCTCTTTAGGAGTAGCATGGCCAGAAAGCGATCTTGGTATTGCAAACTAGTACGGTTTATGCATAAATAATAAATTGCTTTTTCCATATTTTCAGTTGTAATGTCGATTAGACATGAAAATCAGGCTCTGCATATCTTTCAGGCTAGATAGTATGCAATTGTTTTAGTGAGACCATGTTGTAAATTTGTCAATAAAAGCCATTTGGTCTTTTGGTGCATGGATGTTTGCAGCTATTTTAGGTGTGCTTTTATGCAACTTATCTGGTTACTAAATACATTTACAATTTGCAATGATGAGAAGCTTATGCGAATTAGAATTGTGTCTTGGATTATGCAGTTTTAGAGCTTTATTGTGTAGGCAATAAATGCATGAACCATTTGCAGCAAGGCTCTAGACTAAGAACAGGTGTACATGCTGCATTTGTATGCAATAGCCTTATCTTTTTGGACTCTGGTTTAGGCTATGTTACCTTGAATATGGATGCTGCTGAGCCATGCACCTTCTCTCTCACTCTGCTATTTCAATTTCTTCTCAAGTTGTGTTACAGAGATTCTGATCCCTTTTTCCTTGCTGCAATTTTGTTTTCTGTTTGTTTCTCTTCATCCTTTAATGATGGCTTTTATTTTTCTAACACTTCAACTATTTACTCATAGATTGCCCAGCGTAACAGCTTGGATGTGGATGTGGATCTTGCTCTGGGATTTGCATCTCATTATAAAAAGATCGGTACCATGGAATGTCTTGTGGAGGAGGGGAATGCAGTTGCCTTTTTGGGGCCACTCATGAGAGCTGCAGAGAGGGGCTGCCTGCAAGTTGTGCAGTGGTTTGTTGAGAGAGGTTGCAGGGACATGGAACTCTGTCTTGCCCTAACAGCTGCGGCATCAAGTAGCAAAGTGGAAATAGCCAATTACCTATTGCCTCATGTACCTCATCATGTCCTATCAACTTTGAGTGTTGAGATTATCAAAGCTGCCGGGGAGCGTAGTGGTGGTTCGTTGAAGGGTGTAGCTTTCCTCTTGCAAGCAGATTTCCTAAGTAATCCTGAAGCTACATACCAGACAGCAAACACTATTGCAAAATCAGAGGATGAAGCAGTAACATCTGAGTTACGTACCTTCTTACAAGAATATTGGTCAGAGGAAGCATTCTTAAGAGGTCGTCAGTTTGGACAAAATCATTACTTGAATGTAATGCGAGTGATAATGCGAGGTATGTCTCCTCTTTTTCTGCAGGATCTCCCTAATCAATTGCAGGTAGCTATAGCATACTTACCTTTGTACAAAGAATGCACTGAGGCATCTGGGGTACTCCTATCCCAATGGTTAAGGGGTCAGCTAGTGGAGGCAGCATGGAGGCTTAGTTCTGGTTTTTTCAGGTCACAGGAACAAGTTTTAAACTGCAGCAAGGAAGATCTAGTAGGCATTCTAGAGTCCAACTTACCATCATTTTTGCTCAGCAATTTTTGTTAATAAGGTTAATTTTCACTCTTCTTTGTGAATATTGACTCAATGAAAAAGTATATCATTGAGGATATTGGATCATGCGTGGCAGAGCAGGCACTAGTTCCTTTATTTTGAATCCCACTGCAAGCATGTCACTGGAATTCTTCAGGTAATGCTTATCTGTAGATTACATCTCACGAAATCGGCACAATTGCTGCTCCATGCATAATATACATGTGCTTTTAGAATGGCTGTTTTTTTTAATTGTAATCTTGAATTATGTACATTACTTGAGTGCCTGAGAAACAAGGTTTTGGAAGATAAAATGTTGGTGGATCTTCCCAGAGTCCTGACTCTAGTGTACATCCTTTTCTAGGTCATAGACAAGATATTTTGTTTGTAGGTTATGTATTAGTGGTGGGTTTATCTGGACTATGCCTAATTTTCCACGAACGGGGGGCATGGATGAATTAGAAATTGTGGATTCTCCCCCCTTGATAGTCAAGGCATGGCGCAGAGAACTTTAACAATATGAAAAAGGCTTGCTATCAGAATGCAAATATATAAAGATGGATTTGATACAGTTAAAATGGTGATTTGGGATCTTCCTGCTTTTTCTTAGTTGATATTTTGTGCAGAACTTATGATACTCTTTTTGAATTATCAAAATGAAAGTAATGTTTGTAGACTGCAGACAAAACATATGATTTTTACCTAAAAATACATTTAGGAGTATAACTACAATCAAACCTGTATGGTCTGGATCATACAGTGTGCATCATTGAAACCTGTTTTATAACATTCTGTGCTCCGAAGTTTCATGTCAGCCATGTTGAAAACTGTACAAAAATGGTGATTGAACGATTGACTGAAGAACTTGAAGTAAGCACTGGAATCCTTATGATCATGATCAAAGACTTAATATCCTTTGGTGCAGAGGAAAAATGACTATGGACTGAAAAACTTGAAGAAAGCACTGGATTGCAAATGATAATATAAAATCAAGGACAAAATATCCTTTGGTGCAGAAGAAAAATGCTTCATGGTGTCTTGTGTGAGGGTAGAATGATGAATACTGATGCTTGAATTCAGAATTGGATGACATCAACCATCAAGATTCAGGATTGCTGATTCGTAACATCTCTACGAAAGTTGTTCAGCAGGATATGCTGAGTAGTCTCCGTTTATAACATTCTGTGCACTGAAGTTTCAGAGTAGCTTTGTTGAAAACTGTACAATTGTGATTAAACTATCTACTGAAAAACTGGAAGAAGCACTGGAATCCTAATGATAATATAGAATTGAAGACTTAATATCCTACGGTGCAGAGGAAAATGACCGTGGACTGAAAAAATCGAAGAAAGCACTGGAATTTAAATGATAATATAAAATCAAAGACTTAACATCCTTTGGTGCAGAAGAAAAATGCTTCAGTGTCATTGTCCAAGGGATGAGTGATGAATGCTGATGCTTGAATTAAGATTTAGATGCCATCAGCAATCAAGATTCAGGATTGCTGATTCATAAAATCTCTACAGATGTTGTTCAGCAACATATGCTGAATAATCCCAATTTGTTTGTTTTTTGAGTTGTTGAAGTTTGAGCTCAAACATAATTTCATATTTATTAGGGATCCACATTCTCATCATGTGTTTGGCAGGTCCATCTTTATTAGGAATCCACATTCTCACCGTATGTTTGAAAGGTCTGCACCTATTATTTACAAATTTTAGCCATAGTGATATTATTAGATATAAAGGGTGGTAATTGCCAAAACAATTTAACATGCAAATAAACTCTAGTTTATTTTGCAAATTGTCATATTAGTAAAGGTTTACCGAGTCCTAAAGGCTTTCGCCTTTATTTTTGGTGTCTACCAATCTTGTATTTGCTCAGTCTTCTTGGCGACAAATTTTAACAGATATTGTGGTTTGCTAGTCCATTGTTTGACATATTATTTTTTAACTGGCCTTGTTGGTCAATCAGATTGAAACAGAGATGGTTAATAATGCATTACCTGCGCCAAAAGCTTTGTTAATCAGGGTGCTGGTTTTGAGGTGTAGATCTGTGAGTTTGATGTAATAGCATTCTCCCTCACTTTGGTGTTAATATTGTGGGCCATTTTTGGCTTGTAGTGGTTATCTATGTGACGTTTTCTGTTATACATGTGGTGATGCACCCCACCAGCCTGTAGGCAAGGGTGAGATATTCCTCATGACTCACGAAGGGCCTCAACCACAATTGATTCATAAAGAACGAACATGTCACTAGAAGGAATTGAACCTGTGGGCGGGGAGAATAACAATTCTCTTTCAACCACACAAGCTAGACTCAGTGGACAAATCTATATGATTTCATTCCATATTAACACTCTTCTTTTATACAGGTGCAATCTTCTTCTATACAGGGTATTTGGACGTTGTAAAGTTATTTTTCTATTGCAAAATGTCATGTTCTCAAGTGGTATAGGAGTCTTGATCGTCTCTACAATGCGCTTTAGGAAATTCCATTTTTTAAACACTGTTTGCACGTGGATTTTTATATTTTTTAATATTTAATAAATACTATCCAAGTTTAAGATGGATATATAGTTCTTCATTATAAAGAAAAGTTTCCATAAACATAAACAGTTTTAAGAATCATTATAAATAAAAGTTTCCATAAACATAAACATTTGTCATGCCATTCTTTCTAATTGGTCCCATCACATTCCTTGTAGTGTCACAAGAGCTTTGCTCCAAATTCCATTTGTCCTTTGAAACAATATCCTTTACTCACATATTGCATTCCTTCCAGTATTCATTGGGACTAATATCGCGCTCTTTTACATTATCCATTGGCACCAAATATCGAACTTTGTCTTTCTAATCTGAAATCCATTTCTCGCCTCGTGCAGAGCCATCTAACGCTTGCGAATTGCGTTTTAGTCACCAGAGTTACTGACAACTTTTTCAGGCGATTTTACGATGCGGATGAAACGTTATATATAAAGTGGGAATTTGTGGCGTGTTGTCCATTACAATGTGAATTGTTCTCCAGATGTTGTGGTGGATGAGCCCTTCGAAGTTGTGATGCCAGGGTAATGAAATAAACACAAGTCTTGTTAAAGGAGTCGCTTAATCCTGTATTCGGCAAAAAATAATGACACTTCGACAAAATTTGGTGATAGAAATCTTGATAGTGAAAAATTACAATTTTGTAAATTTTGATGTTACAATAGAGTTTAGATAATCCAATTTTGCAATTTTTACACTACATACTTCGATCATGATTACAATTTGTAATGGAAATGCATCAAATTAAAAACTATTACGTGACTCACGATATGGTATTTTTTCAAGAAGTTAGCTAATTTTGTGATAAAGAGATTATGTTAAAACAAAATTAAAGTTGAATTCAGTTAAAATTAGGAAGCAAAATTTTAGGRAGCTTTGAGTTTAATTGGTTTAGAGCCAGATGTGAGTTTGTGAGTTTATCATGATGTTTGATATTTGTTGTTGGTCACTGTTCAATTGATTCACCCAGAACTAGAACTAGTTCCCATAATCAGRGTTCGATTCTCTCGATTCACCCAGAAATAGTTTCCATAATCAAGATTAACARTTTACTCCACTTATAAAAACTACACTTGCAAAATTGAAATTCCAGTTTAGTCCACTTATAAAGACTACACTTGCAAAGTTGAAATTACCATAGCCATGTGAAGGCCTATATCTTTGATTATATATATATATATATAATATTTAGAGTATTATGTGGACGATTTTTAAATCAACGTTATGAATTTATTTCTGAGATGTTAAAATTAAAAAATTATTTAAGTTTGGGAATATTTTTTTCAAATCAATTAAAATTTAATAGAAAAATTATGTTTGTTGTTGATGAAAATTATGATGATTAATGTTCAAGGTAACCATATTATTTAACTTTGTTTATAATTTTATTTATGTGCTCAAAAAGCATTAAGAGAAGTGTTACAAGATTACCATAGTTTTGTTGAATTAGAAAGTTAAGAAGGTTACTTAACTTTGTTTATAATTTTRTTTATGTGCTAAAAAAGCATTAAGAGAAGTGTTCCAAGATTACCATAGTTTTGTTAAATTAGAAGGTTAAGAAGGTTGGTAGTTTGACAAATCTTTTGAAATTGAGATTTAATCTTAAGAGGAAGTGCCTTTTATCTTCAACCCTCTTAGTGTCACAAAATATGACTAATTCTGTCATTCCACAACATTTTGGGAATTGTCCAACATCCAATTTCATTGTAGAGCTCGAGAGAATTGATTCTTATTTTAACAATGTTGATTTTTTTTTTCCAAGTTACACAACCTGGGGAAAACCCCCAAGTACTTCCCCTCATTTCAAGGATGGTACCTAGGGTAAATCTTAGAATCTTCAAGGCACAAGGATGGTCAACAACAAGGCTCAAAGTCATTACAACAATATATTCATTATGAGTTCAACATGTCACTTGTAGGAATTAAACCCAGGTAGGGAGGATGACAATCATTCCTCCTTGAGTTAAACTTAATTGACAATATAGATTTTTTTTTTCCAAGGAAAAATTCTTTATATTCCACAATTGAGAACATACATATCGTCTGTCCAAAATGACTTGCCAAAAACCAGAAGTGACGTTCTCTAGACTTGTGCAATTATGACAAAAACTAATGACCAATTGACATTTTAATACAATCATTTGACTTGGTAGCATACATTACTCAAAAAACAAAATATACAATCACGAAACATTGTCCAAATGGCATAACTTGCATCCAAGCCCACAATTCATAATGCTATCTCCAAACATACATCAATAGAAGAATCGTAAAACCACTGATACCAACCCAGACCAACCTAAAGGTGGGATTCCATGCTTTCTATTTCTTGGCCGTCACATAAGTCATAAACCACAAACGTGTCATCATAGCATTCCAATGCGGCCTTTTATAATTGATCAACTTTTTGATTTAATTCTCGATAGATATGGGAGAAGGATGACGATTTGAAACCTTGGATGTAATTGTGAATTTGTGTCAACAAGGATTGGAGACTAACAATCTCCACTTTAATTTTCCCATTCTCCTAGTCGATAACTACTTGAGAATCTCCCATAACCTGCAACCTTTCCACCTTGTGTGATTTCGAAAAATAGAGCAATGTATATAGAGCTGAAAACTTGGTCCGAGAATTGGAGCCAAACCCATGAGCATATTTAACATGGAAAAAATGGTTTGAGTTCACAAACAAAACCACACCAACCTTACACATGGGAGGATGCCCTTGGCTATCTCCATCAAATAAGCACTAGGGATTATCAAAATCCAGAGTTGGCTTTGAAGGTACTCACGTCTTCTTCTATTTTGGTTCACACATAAAATCCCTCGAGAGTTTTTCAATCAAGCTTGCAACCACCTCCCCAGGAACCTGCTTGTCTTGGAACAAGTTGAGGTTACATGCCCACCATATAAAATAAACAAAGTGACAAGGAAACAAATCATAGTTCACCACTGCAACATCCATCAAGTAGACTTGGATGCAATGCTCCAAACTATCCTTGTTCCATATCATCTTTGGATTAAACTTTTTGGCAATGAGGCTCCATAACCGAATCGTAAATGAGC
>SNQJ01S0009760.1:16963-36848 GCA_010110895.2 Picea sitchensis | reverse complement strand
GTAGTGTGGTAATTGACAACCCAAATGTGTTATTATGTCATGTGAAATATCCTATCTATTGATTGCATGAAGTTTTGTGGATTTTAGAAGTTGGGGGGTTTTAGAAGATTCATCAAACACATATGTTCCCAATCCTACATCATAATGTAGAAGTATTTTATTACCACCACCAAGTGCAATGAATTCAATACCATATCCACTACAAAGACGGATATTAGTTTCCTTGGGAAGTATTATATCCTGTTTGGAGTAATTTTTTAATGTAATTTTATCTTTTTGGTCAATGTTGTTGTACTTATCGATCAAAGTAAAGGAATATACATGGTCATTGTTGTCATCACGCATAGATTTTACATCACTTCTTAATTCTTCAGGAATAACATGTATGGAGAGATTATATAAAGTGTTTCTTTTGTCATTGTAAACCCACATAGAGTGGTTATTAGGGTATCCCGAGTTTGGGTTGCGGAATAAAATGAGGGAGTTGGAAAGAAAACGTGGGTGATGGAGATGAGCATAATATGGGACAGTTTTTGTTGATGTCTCGTTTTCCTGATTTCTCATTGCTTCTGAGTCATTACTAAATTCCTCATCTTTCCGTTTGAGGATCTTCTTCTCATCTTCAATGATATTTTCAACCTTTAAATATGTCTTCTTGTCCTTGTTATTCAAAGCTGATGTTTTCACATTTGGGTCTTCCAGAACACCATCATTGGTTTTACCGCTTTCATCGTCGTCAAATATTTGCCCCTCAAGCAATTCAAATGATCGATAACATGATATTTGGGTTTAGTGGAAACTTCTCTCCTCCTTCAAGTATGTCAAGACTGCTTTCTATAATTGTTCTTCTATTATTTCTTTCAAAGAATTCTTCATTTCTTCGAGAGTGTTGCTCATATTTTCCATAATTTTTGTGTTTTTAAGAATGATATTTTTCATTTTTGAATGCATGTGCTTTTGGCTTTCACCAAGATTTTCGCTCTGATACCACTTGGAAGGTTAATCCTTGATATATATAAATTAAATATTAAATATTTAATAAATTTATTATTCGTCATCATATTCAATGTACAACAACATGTATAAATACACGTACATGAGTAGAGTCACGTCTTTTTGTCTAAAAAAACGTGACTTTACATTTAAAAGTATAATTATTCCATTAATGATTTAATTAGTAAGTAATGAGCATTGTAATATACACAAGGTATATTACAGCGTCTTTTTTTTAAGCTAGTAGAATTTTTATATTAGTAATGTATAAAGAAAGATACAAACATCCCACATTGTAGACTACCACTTGGGAGAATGGGTCTACAATAGGCCAAAAACAAATTTTCAAGAACCCAAAATAAGGAGTCTTATGTTTGTTCCAAGTTATTCTATGTTTTTCTAAACCTATAACCAACTTGTAAACATAACAATCTGGTGGAGTAAAACTCAATGAAATTGTTAGATTATTAACATATCTTAAACTATAGTAAGCAACAAATGTACTTCTCCTAATTTTAACCATAACAAAGAGTAAACTTCTCTCTATGTTTGTCATAAAAACTCAAAAAAGACAACAGAGAATCAACAAGGTAGCACCTTTTCATTAGCATCTAAGCCTAAGACCACATAGATGAAGTTATGGTTGGTATCAATAGGTGACTCTGAGACTGGATTATGGCCTCCTTGATTTTTGTGTTGTCCTATTGCTCCTATATCCCCGAGAACTTTTACCAATGCCTCATTTTTTCTATCCAAGAAATCCATATTCTCAAGAATGTCCTTCTACACAATACCCTATTTCTCAATGATTTGGGCCATGTTATCCCTTAGCCTAGGGATAACTAAGGAGATTATGTCTCGAGGCCCACAGGTCCTAGACATGGAGTATCAAGAGTCGGATCGACTTGAGCATGGCCTTGGAGGGACCATCCTTTAATTCTTCAGTGCCTCCACTTTATCAGTAGCAATAGCATGCATCACATCGACCTGGTCCTGCAGCAAAAATGGACCTTTCTTAATGAGGTAATCAGTCAGGGTATCATGGCATGTGTCACTCTGATCCTCAAAACCTTTGAATATGTGCATTTAATTCTTTTTTTCTTCTTATGTGTTCTTAGACCTTATACTTTTCCACTTGACCACACCTAGGGGGAATGATAGGATTCCCTAGTAAGTTGGTACCCATGGGATTTGAGTTTCCACTGGGGGGATTCATGAAAGGCCATCATCTTCTCCCACCATACTTACCACTTTTCATATTTCTCCCACTCATCCATCCCATTACACTAGTTCGGGTATTGGGTTGGCAAAATATCTAAGGGTTTTACCTTACCTTGTGGGAAGAAGGGGATAAATGCCCAGAGGGTAAAAGTAGCTGGCAAAAGATAAAATCCAAAAGAATGAAACCTTGAGATTCTTCACCCAAGGAAACCCGAGAAAGCAATAAAAATCTTCTCAGCAAGAAACAAAGGGACCCATAAAAAATATTAAATCAAGACCTAGTTGGAGAATAGGGGGTCTCATCATGAGCCAGTATATTAGGTCCATGGGCATGTATCAGTATGACACTATCAACATCTGGTCACCACGCCAGGGTAGTGGCTCTTGGTGGCATAGCAAAGATAAATGGGATCTCATCATGAGCCATCCTTCTCATTTCCGTGAAATGCTTGTGGGTAACATTTCCACCACTGGTCACTACGCCATGGCAGTGTCCCCTAACTAGTTGCTTGAAAGAAAAATAAATAAGAATAAAAGACAAAATGAATGAATGGGCTTGGAAACATTTTCATCTATGACAAGGTGCATCTCACCCTCTTCAGAGGCGCCCATAGGTAAGACATACATTTCCCTCCTATCACTGCACCCATTGTTGAGGCATCCCTTACCACCTCATCCACTCACATGGGTTGGATTTTACTTCTCTCGGGAACATCCCACATTTAATGAGAATTATCCCAATAAGACGTCTTAGCGTCCCCTCCAAACTTGGATTACAAATTATCATAATGTCTTTGAGCACTTGTCCCGATAAAATGGGTTTAATGCACATGTTTAATAACTTGATGATTAGATTTGATTGACATTGCTAAGATCCCTATGACTTATGAGCCCATGGAGGGCGTATATCTTGATGTTGTAGGGCCACACCCGTTGGACAGGTATACATGGGGATATGATTAGTTTAGACCTCCATGGGGCTAAAATCCCACCAGATGGATGTTGAGACCCCAGCAGGGGGCAGAGACTGATCAGAGGATTGCACCAGAGAAAGAGGAGGACGTTTCACTAGGGATAGCCTGGCAGGCCTAGACCTAGGGGGGTTGTTCCCTTTCCACCATGATGTAGGCCTTGGAAGGCCCATGACATCACCCAGGTCACCCATGACATCATCCAGCGTTTTGGGATGTTTTGGAGGTAGTTGTGTGCCAAGTGGCACGTGTGGCAGGTTCTTGAGGCCCGAGGAGGCCTAACATTTTTCTCCAGGAGGCCAACGTTGCCCAAAAAGGGCCTAATGTCACCCTAAAAGGTCATGAAGTCATGTTAGCAGCTTGTTTTAGGGTTTAATTATGACATTTAATGTAAAAAAATTGGATATTATTTGTAACTGGCCATGTCGGCCTTTTTGACCTAATTCTGGTCATTAGTATTGTATAAATAGGGGGGAAATACCTCTTATTTTTCATCATATTTCACTCACACTTGTGAGGTCTGAAATTTTCACCCTCCTTAGGGTTTATTGGCTGAAATTTTAGGTGCACTTCTTGGAGGAGGCTTAATTTGGTGTTTCTTGGCATTTTTCTTGGTGGAAAATATTCAACTAGACCTATTGCTAGATTATTCTTGGTGGATGTAAGTGAATTTCTGAAATCCTTATTTTCTTTGAATGTTTATGGTACATTTACTTTGCATTTATTCCAAGATTATGAAATTGCTAGTTTAAAACCCTAGGAGAACAAGCACATGTTATTGTCCTTGTCTTAACAATTTTTCACCTACTAGATTGTGCTAGAAACCCTACCTTTGAAATATTGTACTAGAGCCCTGCCATTGCAGCACTCTAGTGTCATTTGCTTAATCAATCCATTAATTGTTTCAAGCCTAAGCTAAAGAAGAAGGAAAACCGCTAGGGACTACGGTTACCTACTTCCTAGTAGTTGTTTTCCTTCTAAGGCTTGTTGATTGAGGCCTTGGGTTACCAACACCTCAATCATCATCCTTCTTGGTCCTTATCTCTTATATTATCATTTGTTTCCTTCAAGTTGTGTTGTTGCAAGTGACTCCATTATCCCTAAAAGGCACTGATTTAGACCTTAAATTTGTTTGATTGATGAAACCAGCCCTCAAATATTTTACCTCAAGCAACCTACTAACATTTTCTAACCCTAGAATAGCTTGACCTACTAACGAAATTGTTGTTGTTATTAAAGTAATCTAGAGCCATTAGATGCAGAATTAAAAGCTCATAAAAGAAGTTGAAAAGGCTGAATTATACCTTGTTTTATGTGCTTCTATCAAATGCTAGTGTTATGATTTCAATGGTTAATGATTTTCAGTCATTTTGAAGCTATTTTCAAGACATTTTATGTGGAGTATTGCTCTATAAAGATTGTTGTTATAAAATTTATGTTTACTTCATCATATTTAGTAAATTACTTTTATCAAGAAAGTCCATGGTTTTATGAAGTGCTAACCAGGAAGTGTACTTTCAAATATATATTTTTCTCCGAGAAGGTACACGTTGACATATTATCTCTTCATTCGTTATAAAACCGGACTTTCTGATCTGTGGTGACTTATGAGAGGGGATCTTTACCTAGCCACTTTGAATTTGCTTTCTCAAACCCCCAGGTCATCAGGGACGTCTCCCCTGGGCCTACCACCCTAAATAGAAAGAGACATCCTATTGAGGTGACAGTGATAGGATAGTCTCTTGTTACGCCAATTTTCTCTCTATTGCCTTCTCTTATATCAAAGTACAAATTGTGCGATAACATTTTGGCATCATTGTCGGGGAACACTGAATCAATATTCCTCAAACGACACTTTTTCGGTAAGCCTTTTTCCAAAGAACGTTTCTTACAAGCTTAGCTCGCAACTCCATTGAGGACGATTCCCTCATTCCTTTGATAGTTTCAAGAAAATTATTTGGCAACTCCAATAATGATGAAGCAGGAACCACAGAACGTTGCAGCTATGGAAAAGTTCAAAGATGTTGACATCAATGCCATGAGTATCATAGTGGATTTTATAAAAGACCACTTGATACCCTACATCTCCCATCTTGACTCATCGAAGAGGATGTACGATGCCCTAACAAATCTCTTCTCAGTCAGAAACATTGGACAAGTTATGAGTCTAAAGAATGAGCTTCTCTCACGTAAACATTGGACAAGTTATGAGTCTAAAGAATGAGTCAGTGGACATGGAAGATGAATGATGATGACAAAGATAACATCATACTTTGTAAGAATATCCCAATAAAGAGATCAACTACAAACTATTGAAAAAATCACTTTAGGACCAGAACATAGTACTAAATGGTATTCCCAAGACATGGGATGCATTTGTCAAGAAGATGAACATAAGAAAGGAGTACCCGACATTTAAAGAACTTTCTTGGACGTGTTGTGCTCGAAGAATCAAGGATCAATGCACCTAGAGAAACCCCAAAGAAGTAATGATGATCAAGCTTTCACGTAAAGATTCAATAACTTCTGAACAAAGGAAGTTTGGCTCATGAGGAAGCCAAATCGAGAGAAAAACATTTCAAAAGTACAATGCCTCAACTGTCAAAAATACGGTCACTACCACAAGAACTTGTCCCTAGCTAAAGAAAAGGAAAGAGAAACACGAAGCACTCCATTGTCAAGAAAAGGAACCTACAAAGAAGACTAAGCAGATGGAAGAGTCTTCTTCTTCTAAAAAGGTAAACAACACTCTCCTTATTTCTTGTACACATATTGTTTGCATCACTTCACAGACATATCTTGTATATATATCTCCTGAAGATAATGTGTCCCAAAGAAGAACTATACCTATGGAAGAACAAACAAGATGAAATGATATCATTATATAATACACATGAAAGGATGAAATACAAATCATGTGAAATCTATTAAGCCAAATAAATCATGAAAAGACTTAGAAGAAGTAAAGACGTAAAGAAGTCAACAAATTGAGAGGAAATTGGAAAAGACTTATGATGTTTTGTAGAAGATAACAAGACGGAAGCGTGAACTCCTGCTAGACAGAGAGCCACCATATAATAATAAGTGTATGACAATAAGGATGTGATGGAAGCATGGACTCAAGTAGATGGAGGGAGCCATTATATGCACCCCTACATGAAGCAAGGGTTAGAAGGATAATCCTATGATCCATTGAAGATGATGAAATATATATATATATATCCATGGTAGTAACCATGAAAGACAGAATGTGTTCAATTCAATCAAGGTAAGAAGAACTTTTGAAGAGAAGCCTTAAAGTATTCCCTGGTTGTCCATCTAGATCCATGATCCCATGATGTGTTGAAGAAGTGGAATTCTAGGGCATGGAATCTATAAGAAACCCATGGACCCAAGAGCTAAATAAAAACATGAAGAAGAACGTGAAGATTCCAAGAAAGAAAGAAAAGCTGGAACAACCAGTCATAATATTAAGAATCAAAAGATTACTAGCCTGACATAAACTCAATAAAAGCAATCAAGCAAGAGGAACTGAAAGTCGCGATGAAGAACAAGCATGGAAGACTTATGAATGATAGCATTTCTCAGGAATATTCAGGAACCAGTGAGTTTTCTCCCAGATGGAGGGAAAAGACCATGACGATAACTTGTTCCAAAGACACTAGACTTATCTCCTTCCTACATGAGTCATTATATCATCTCCAACATCCATGAGTTGGAGTTCTACATCGATGAATACAAATAATGTTCTCTAGAGAAATTGAATAAAGAGTGTATGAAGAGAAATCTCAAGACTTTGAGGTATACCTGAAAGAAACTCATGGATGAAGATAAGAAGAAGATAACTTTGTGAAGAACCTCCAAAGGCACGCTAAGCGCAGGAATATTTCCTATAAACAACAAGATGACTATTCAAAAGATCGATCTCATGATGATAGAAGAAGCCACATGGATATGTTCCAGCTTCCAACTATGATATACTCTACATTGTTCAGATTCATGAACCCCTTCCTCTCTACATTGTTCCAAACCAAAGTACATTTGAAATCAAGCATTACACTATCCATGATGAAGTCCGGAAAAGATAAGTGGTTATCCAATATATCTCCATGTGATGAGTAGATAAGGCACATTTTGGTAAAGCTTCATCCAAGATGAAAGAGTTTGCATAATTAATTCTCAAGCTAGAGTTCATGGAAACAACTTCCCTCATTGAAAGGAAGAAAATAACCTCCAAGTTAGGAGGAGCACCTAAAACATTATTGGACATATCCATTTTCAAGATTGAAAATAGTCCATCTTGACGAGATGCTTCCCATTCTGGAAAGTGGATTGAGTCGACTCGGACAAAATAATTTCCATCAGGGTTAACACATGGAAGTAGTCCGATTTTTGATGTATCATAGACAGTGATTTCCATTTGTGGTTAACATGGGAGTGGTCTAAGTTAGTCTCTCTTCTTGAGGGTTAACCAAGAAGACTGGCCCCGTCACGGACAATTTCCACTGGTTAACATGAGGAATGGTTTGTCTTGGAGGTTGATACAAGATAGTCTTTCCCTCTTGTGGCTGATGAGTGAAATGTCTTCATTCCCTAGGGCTTATACATTCCGTGGTGCACTTTGATTAGTGTAGAGGAATGGCCCAGGGTGGGGTACCGGTCCGTGCCCAACAATCGTGACGTATTATCCCTGGTTTATACATTCTTTCCACAGTGCACTTTGGATTAGTGTAGAGGAATGGACCCGTGGTGGGAATGGTCCGTACCTCAAAGATTCCTTAGGGTTATACATTCTCCTAGTGCACTTTGATTAGTGTAGGAAGAAATGGCCCAAGGTGTGGATTGGTCCAGGTTCAGAAAACAGGAAAGTTATTCTTCCCCGTTTGAGAAGAAGAACCAGATATCCCATTATTCTACCGAGTTAGATATTCTTTCAGAGCTCACGTATGTGAGTGAAACATTGGCCCACATAATTCAATTTATATCATAACATTGTTTCTAAGGAAGGTTTCTAATGATGTTTGTTATGAAGACGAGATATAGACCATTGTGGTGGACATGTTCCACCTGCTCGAGGTAGATATTCTTCAAAGCTCACGCTGTGATGTGGAGTTAAACATTGGGTCTGCATGATAAATTTTATATCATAACATTGTTTCTAAGTAGGTTGCTATCAGATGTTTTTATGAATAATCGTATGGCAGATGAAGGACTATTGTGGTGTGGATATCGCTCCATCAAGCTTGTGACTATATCGCTGCTAATCAAGTAATTTGTGTGTGTTACTTGGTGTGGTAGTGAACCACTAAATTGTAGTTAGGTACTACTATGGATAGACACATTTGTATTCTATTTTTCTAACCCGCCTTGAAGACTATCGCCAGCTTTATTGGTACAATCAACATCCAGCGGTATCGATGAAATGCATATTTCCGCATGAAATTGGTTCAGCATTTACTCTCTAGATTATAAGAGTGGCTCTTTGTATCACTCTATGTTGTGAGGGACTTATCCAACATCATCATATCATATTACTCGATGAAGTATGGTTTCGAGAGATGATGCAACCGATGGTGATGGTGATGCTCATGATCTAGTCATGAGATATTCAGACGACTATATTGATGCCACCGCAAATGGTATGTTTTGTGCTCAAGACCACTGTATCACCTCCCTAGCTAGGAGGGAGGTTAATATTATGGTATCTGCGGAGGTATTTTACCTCCACGTTTGAACTTGACGAGAATAGAAGACCCTGAAAAGCAAGAGTAAACCCCAATGAGTTGGCTAATAACCCTAGAAGTCTTGTTGGCTCAAGAATATAATTTATAATAGGTTATTAGCCTCCAAGAGAAGAAGCTCTAGCTCTAAATAATAATAATATATTGAATGCATTATCCGCATGAGGTCAGTCTCAAAGAACTGGCGTGAATCCAATATAAATATTGGCCACTTACTTTGACACATCCTAATTGTAGCTCAGCTTTCATAATAATCGGCAGCTCCCACGAAAAGTACACGTGGAGGAGGGTCGCAGGTGCACCGCAGCCAGCTTGTTAGTTTTAGTATGAGTTTGACCATCTCTTGGCTAGATTTGGATTATGTGACTTACCATTGTTGGTGCTGCTATCCTTGGAGGAAGATGTGCTACACCCGTTTGGCCATTCAGCCTAGGGTTTGCTTCCGTAATAATTATCATTCAAGGTTAAGGTGCTCAAAGGGTGGCTTCCGTGATACATGGTTGGGTGATGAGGGTGTCACAATGGTAAAACAAGCACACAATCTTCCATATTCTAACAAAGTTGTAATTCCTTTACTCCAGGGAAGAAGGCCTAAAGGCCCGTAGGGTAAACGTGATTCAGAAAAGATAAAATCCAAAGAATGAAACCCTTCGTGACAGTTTCCACCCAAGGATCCCCGAAAGCAATAAAAATATTCTCAAGAAGAAACAAGAGGAATCCATAAAAAAGAATAAATCAAGACATAGTTGGAGGATAGGGGGTCTCATCAATGGTGCCATCCCATTAGGTCCATGGGCACAGTAGCAAAGATGAACCATCGACGCTAGGTCACCACACCAGTGGCGTTGGCTCCTTGGCATATCCAAGAGAAATGGGGTCTCCACCACAGTCACCCTTCATTTCCACATGAAATGCTTGTGGGTAACATCACACCACCGGTCACTGATGCCGCAGCAAAGGTCCCCTAACTAGCTAAATTTGAAATAAAAATAAATAAGAATAAAAGATAAAACACATGAATGGTCTTGGAAACATAGTGCATCTATGACAAGGTGAAACTTCAATTCTCGAGGCACCCACAGGAAAGCCATACATTTCCATGTTATCACCACACCCATTTCCTAGGTGCATCCCTTACCACCTCACCCACTCACATGGCCTCGATTTGACTTCTCCCGGAAACATCCCACAATCCAATGAGACTAGCCCAATAGGACATCCTAGCATTCCTCCAAACTTGGATTACATATTAGCATAATTTCTTTTGAGCACTTTTCCGTGTAAAAGTAATTTCATGCACATGTTTAAATAACTTGATGATTATATGTGATTGACATTGCTATGATCCATGTGGGACTTATGAGCCCATGGAGGCTGTGATATGTTGATGTTGTGTACACACCATGTACGTATACATGGGAGATGATTGGACCTCCATGGGCTAAAATCCCACCAGATAGAAGCTGAGACCCCAACCAGGCAGGACTGCATCGCAGGATTCCACTAGAGAGAAAGTGAGGATGTTTCACTAGGGACACCAAGCAAGCCTAGACCCAAGGGGGTTGTGCCATTTCCACCATAATGTAGGCCTTAGAAGGCCCATGACATCACCTAGGGTTCACCCACACATCATCCAGTGTTTTGGGATGTTTTGAAGGTAGTTGTGTGCCAAGTGGCAAATGTGGTAGGCAAGTTCCCCGAGGCCTAATGAGGGCTAACGTTTTTTTCTCCAAGAGGCCAATGTTTCCCCAAAAGGGCCTATGTCACCTTAAAAGGGCATGACATCATGTTAGCAACTTCGTTTTAGTGTTTTAATTCATGACATTTAATGTAAAAAATGGATATTATTTGTACCTGCATCATGTCTCTTTGACCTAATTCTAGTCATTAGTATTGTATAAATAGGGGAAAATCCCTTTTACTTTTCATCATATTTCACTCACACTTGTGAGAACTGAATTCCATACCTCCTTAGGGCTTATTGGCTGAAATTAAGTTGTGGGCTTATCTTTGAGGAGGCTTAATTTGGTGTTTCTTGGCATTTTCTTGGTGGAAAATCTTCAACTAGGTGTATTGCTAGATTATTCCTTGGTGGATGTAAGTGAATTTACAAAACCTTCTTTCTTTGAATTGTTATGGTACATTTACTTTGCATTTATTCCAATATTATGAAATTTCTATTTTAAAACCCTAGGAGAACAAGTACATGTTATTGTCCTTGTCTTAACAATTTTTTTCACCTACTAGATTGTGCTAGGAACCCTACCTTTTGAAGCATTGTACTAGATCCCTGGAATTGCAACACTTTAGTGTCATTTTCTTCATCAAGCCATTAATTGTTTCAATCTTGAGCTAAAGAAGAAGGAAAATCAACAGGGCCTAGGGTTACCTACTCTAGTAGTTGTTTTCCTTCTATTGTTTGTTGATCGAGCCTCAAGCTACAAACACCTCAATCATCATCCTTCTTGGTCGTTAGCTCTTACATTATCATTTGTTTCCTTCAAGTTTATTGCTACAAGTGACCTTATTATCCCTAAAAAGGCACTTATATTTAGACCTTTAAATTTGTTTTATTGATGAAACCAACCCTCAAATCTTTTACCTCGAGCAACCTACTAACATTTTCTAACCCTAGAATAGTTTGACCTACTAACCACATTGTTGTTCTTATTAAAGTAAGATACAACCATTAGATGCAAAGACAAAAGCTCATAAAAAGCAATTGAAAAGGTTGGAATTATACATTGTCTTATGTGCTTCTATCAAATGCTAGTACTATGATTTCAATGGTTAATGATTTTCGGCCATTTTGAAGCTATTTTCAAGACATTTTATGTGAAGTTTTTCTCTATAAACGTTATTGTTATAATATTTATGTTTACTTCACCATATTCAACAAATTGTTTTTATCAAGAAAGTCCATGGTTTTAAGAAGTGCTAACATCCGTAAAAGTGATGTTGCAAACATATAGTTTTCTTGTTGGTTTGTTCCAGGAAGTTACACGTTGACATATTATCTCTTCATTGGTTATAAAACCTGCATTCTTATGATCAAGCAGAATTTGTGAGAGGGGATTTTTACCTAGCCACTTTGACTTTTCCTCCTCAAACCCCCAGGTCACCAAGGATCGCCTCCTACCACCCTAAATAGAAAGGGGCATACTATTGAGGTGACAAGATAGGATAGCCCTCAAGTTACGCCTAATTCTTCTCCATTACCTCTCTTCTATCAAAGTACAAATTTTGCGATAACGTGCCACAATGGATTTGGTTTGCCAATAGACATTTATTTTCCAAAATATTTTGTCCTAGATTCTAGAAAAGACAATGTTAGGTATCTAATTGATAGATTCTATGTCGATATCCTCAAAAGATGTGCTACCACTTTTCTCCCTAAATTTCTACTCCAATCTTTCGACCTCAAATTTGATGTGATGTGGAAACCTCCTATTGAATCTCAAGGTTGTTTACCTTGCCTCCAATTCAACTTATGTAGGCTCACTAGAGGAGTCACCCCTACTAGAGTTCTTACAATTCCTTGGTGTGCCTCTAGTTGGTTTTGGAGTGCCTTGGCCTCCATTTCACTCTCTTTGTCCATCATGTCTCCTGTAGCCCCCATTTTGGCCTCCTGGGCGCTAGGAATTTTTTTTTCTCATATTAGTAATTCATTTCTTAGTCGTTATTTGGATTTAGTTATATTGATATGGACATTTGAGATGTGTATATATGAACCTATTTATGTAAGATGCATAATTATATTTTTATTGTTATATGTTCATAATGATGATATTTATGAAATTGTTCAAACATGCAAATTTAAATGTGGAATTTTGGCACATGGATAACATTTCAAAGTTAAATTGTGAATTTATATTAGATGCAAGGCATGATGTAAACAAACACACATTTCTTAATTGAACGTCAATAAATATGGATTCTTATATGAAATTGTGATGTATATGCATGGATATGAGTTATTGAACTATCCTACACATCGATGAGTTATGTGATAGCTAAATTATTTTAGTGATGAGGTAACATGGATGTCGCAGACATAAAGGCTTATAGCATATGTTATAAGTTGTACTCTATTATTATTTAATTTATGATTTGAAAAATTTCTATGATCTGTGGTGTAAGTGTGGTTTTGACAAGATGCATAGCTTACCCAGAGTGGTTGTTTTAAGGACGTGACTCCAAGAACAGTATTTTCAAAGTATGGCTTGATGTGGTGGGGTGTTGACCCTATTTCTATGAGAAGGGGTGGAGGTATTACCCACCGTTTATCCTCTTAAACCTAGAGTCGTGGGAGAGTTGTAAGAATTCACGCCCCTAGATGTGTGATGACTAAAACTAGTTTCCTACTAGAGATATGAGGTCGAAAGGTTTGAAGATTTAACATTTGGATTATATCTAGAGTTAGGTCAATATAGTTGACGCTGTACTAGTCCACAGAGGAAATGATAGGATGGAAGATGGAAGTAGGTTAGGAAGGAAGGATGATTCGATGTTAGCTGAGAATATTGATTTAGGATTAGATGTGCCACCATTGTTTACTCACCTTGTTCCTACCATGTTTAAAACCCTTTTATTTCCTTTTATATTTCAAATGTGATAATCAATTCTTGATGAATTATTGTACCTTGTTCATTAAGATTGTTAAATGATGCATTTAATTGATATGTTGTCATGCATGCCTCTGGTGTGATCATATAGGAACCATGCACTAGATGCGTGAGGTTGTTTATTGTTAGTACATGCATAAGATATGTGTTCTCTAGCTAAAGACACATACCCTATCCATGTACACTAGTAGAATTAATTAATATATTAATTATTCAACTGATTATTAACCATTTAATTGAATGGTTTCATCGAATTATGTAACTATATTGCATACAAAAAAAATATCTAGAAACATTAAATATCTTCTTTGACTTTAATTGATGGTCAGTATGATGACTTAAATGAGTATGGTGGGTTGTCAGGTACATTTATAAACCAAAGCATGTGAAGAAATACTTTGAATTTTATTTATTGTTATTTCATGTGTTATTTATATTTCAATTTATTTTAACGTTTCCCAAAAACATAAATAAGGGAGGTTGATGGATAATATTGAAGGTGGTTGAGGATACTTGGGAAAGAGGGTATGGAAACTGATAAATAGGAAGAGGAAGGGTGATGTGTACATTCCGACATAAAAGGTATGTAGAACAAAGATAAATAGCTAGAAATGGCGTAATAAACAGCACAACCGTAACAACACCACAATACAAAATAACACCATAAATAACCCTTTGATTATCGAGAGCAATGTTCACTCTTGATCTTCTGAGGGGGAAACCTCTATGAAGATATCTATTACAATAATATCCAAGACAAAAGTTAGCATACCAATTCTATTTATACTAAATATGTGTATCAAAGAACCATCTAGAGGGAAGATCCTTCTAGAAGTTAAAGCTTCTATTAGGTATTCTTACATTGGAATTATTATTCTTTATTGCTAGGCTTTATTAATATTGGAATTTATTACATGGATTTATATTATTCTACTTATGTGATGGTTTAGGTCCCTAACATGTCCCTCCCCTTAAAACAACCTGTCCAAGGTTTGAGATGTGGAAATTGTTGCGTAATGGTAGCCGGTTCCCAAGTGGCATATTTTGGAGTTGTATCTTCCACTAAACTAACACTTCCCTGATGGTTCACCATGAAAAACGACACTCAAGTCGGGTCCAAAATTGTTTGTGGTTGTATCCAAATGCATCCTTCTTCAACTAACTCAGGAAAGTTATTTGTGCTTCTGCTAACTTAGTTCCAATTACCTTTGAAAGAAATGATGAAAAACGATGGAGCTTAGAATGACTGGGCACAAAGCCAACTAATAAGCCACCATCCCACACACTTGAGAACGGATAAGGACCATAAAATTTGGGGCACCGGCTCGAAAATATCAATATCCTCAAGGATTTTTCTTGTAAGGTCATACTGGGTAACACCTCGATCCCCTTCGCAAATTGACGTCAGAAATACCTTGATTTTCGTGAACCCTTCGAGTGCCCTACGGTGGGTGTAGTACGAAGCTTAGAAAGTAAATCGTGGGATTTCCATTTTTCACTGTTTATCAAATACAAACCTACTTTGTATCGAAGCTCATCATGGAGCCAAGAGTGACCTGGGAAACTGGAGAATTGGAATACAATTATTGTATCAAATGCAAATTTTTAGGATCGTGTAGCCATTCATGGCAAACAAATTTTGACGCAATATAATGAAGGAGAGAGAAAAAGGGACCCTTCATCTCATATATTTGTTTGAAGTGCATCCGCGAACTACATTTTATTTTCTCCTTTCTTGTAAATGATCTCATAATCATATCCAAAGAGCTTAGTCACCCATTTTGTTTTCTCCCAGGATGAAGGTCGTGCTCCAGAAAATACTTGAGGATTTGATGATCCTGCCTTTAATTTGGAAGTCATTCCCCAATAGATAAGGGCACCCCAAATCAACGACAAAGATGCTAATAGCCAACATTTCCTTTTCATAGATTGATTTGCCCAAATTTCGATCAGACAATTGTTCGCTGGTAAAGGCCAAAGGCCAAACCTATTGCATAAGGACAACGCGAAATTCCTTTTCCTCAAGCATCACATTCCAGACAAAAGTCTTTGTGAAATCAGAAGGGCCAGACTAGGGATGCACATGGCCATCTTCAAGGTTTGAAAAATCCTGATCAGCTGTTGGAGTCCAAGTAAAAGAATTATTTTAAGGAGGCAGTTGAGAGGTGCCTCAATCTTCCATAATTCTTAACAAACTTGGTATAATAACATGTTAAGCCCGTAAACTCTCAAGCAATCTTTGAGAGTCTCTTTGCGAATCCAAATTGCATAGCTCAATGTTTTTAGGATCCATCCTGATGTCGGCCTTGACAACAAGATGACTCAAGTACTCAACTCTCTGAGGCACCAAAAGCACATTTAGATTGTTTCAGGAAAAGTTGGTGTTGAGAGAGTAGATGGAGAACTCGATCCACATGAGAAAGATGGGATGTCCAGGTTTTGCTATAGATGAGGATATCATCAAAGAAAACTAAGACAAAATGATGGAGAAAAGGACAAAAGACGTGATTCATGAGGCTTTGGAAAGTGGAGGGAGCATTACACAAGCCAGATGGCATGACCAAAAATTCATAGTGGCCCTCATGAGTTCTAAAGGCAGTCTTAGGAATGTCTTCCTCTTTCATACGGATATGGTGGTAGCCAGAATGAAGATCAAGTTTAGTAAAGAACTAGGCGCCACTCAATTCATCCAAGAGGTCATCAATGACAGGAATGGGAAATATTTCTTTAATGGTGAGTTTGTTGAGGGTTCGGAAATAAGGACACATGCACCAAAAACCTTCTTTCTTAAGGACCATGACCACGAGAGAAGAGTAGGGGATTGTACTAGAGAGGATAACACCTGCGTTGAGCAGTTCTTGAACCATTTTCTCAATTTCATTTTTTTGGGAAAATGGGTGACGATAGGGACAGATATTGGGAGGAAGGATTTATGGGACAAGGGGAATGGAATGATCATGAACACCACGGGAAGGAGGGAGTCCCTGGGGAGTGGAAAAAACCACTTGGTGTTTAGAGAAGATGGATTGGAGTTCCTGCGGCACAGAGGGTGTCTCAGTTGCTTGTATGGCATGGAGTTGGGAAATAACGCCATAATGACCTTTTTTGAGCAGCTTTTTCATGCGATGGGAACTAATGATCTCTGTGGAACTGGTGGTGATGCCTTGGAACTTAAATTGTTGGCCCTCTTGGTCGAATTGCATGGTTAATTCCTTCAAATCCATGAGAATGGGACACAAATTCCTTAGACATTATGCACCCAACACAATGTCACAACCACCCATGTCGATAGCAAACATATGATATTTCAGGTGGTATTCATCAATTTGGAGACACACATTTTCACAACGCCCTCCACATTTCATGGACCCGCCATTGGCAATCATGATTTGGAAATTATTGACTGCATGGATATAGCAATTAGTTTCTTGGACAATGAAGCGTTGAATAAAATTATGGGTGCTTCCACTATCAACAAGAAGATGACCTTCCTATGCTTGATATAACCAATTAGCTTGAGGGTTTGGGGAGCAGAGAAGCCATTGAGAGCATTTAGAGAAATGGTTGGTTCTACTTCGGGAGGGTTTGATGGAGGGGTTATGTCAGTGGGTTTAGGTGACACAGACACCAGGGGAGCTTCAACATCCTCTTCTGAAACATCCTCCGAGATGGCCATAAAAAGATTTTGTTCCTTATACTTGTGTCCCTGAAAATATGTGTCATCACAATTATAACAAAGGCCTTTGAGTTGGTGTTCAACCATTTTGGCCCTGGTCAATTTTTGGATGTTTAGTGGAGTAGAAGGAGGAGTGAGATTTACTAGTTTAGTGCAAGGAATAAATGAGGGTTTCTAGTTTTGAGAAGAGACAACCTGTTGTGCTTCCTTATCTCTTTTAGTAGCCTCCACCCAACTCTGAGGCTGATCCATGAGGACATGGGCACGAATCTCATCCTTGAGGCCACTGATAAAACATTCTCGTAAAAAAACACCATACATGCCCTCTGTAAGAAAATATAGTCACTCAAAAGCAGCTATAAAGTCTTCTACTATGCCAGATTGTTTCAACTTTGTCAAACAGCCTAAATGGTTCATGTCAGTGTCAAAGCGTTCATATAGCTCTGTCACAAAGTGTGTCCAAGCAACATACCCTTGGTGGGCAATTTTTCTCCATTGCCACCATTGCCAACGTTCTTGATCTAGATGGAGAACACCATATCGGAGTTTGTCCAAATCATCTGTAATGTCGTACAAAGAGAAACAATGTTCCATTTGAGTTACCTAGCTAGTGGGATCTGAGCCATCAAATTTGGTCACGTCCACACACGGAAGGCGTAGGTCACGCTGAAAGTGATAGGGCTAAAAATTGTGGGAATGAGAGGAAGTTTCACCTTCGGTATGCAAAGGTGGGTCAGATAAAGGAGGATCTGCAGGGATATGCAGCTTGGTGCAGATCATCGTAGTGACAAATTCAAGCTGGGTAGTAATGTCTTGTTTGAGGTCTTGTTTGAGTTCCTCGATTGAGGCGGCGATGGAGGAATGCATTTTTTTATTGATGGTGGCAATATTGGCACTGAGCTTTCGCACTTCTTGTTGGGTCTCTGTGAAATTAGAGTGCAAGGTATTGAAGAGAGCTTCCAAGTCTTGGATATGGGTATGGGCCATGATGACGAGGGAACTAAAAAGGGGCGGGTGGGGTCAAAAAAAATGTTGAAAAATGATAGGTATGAATGTGGTAAGGGCGAAGAGAGAAATCCAATGGAATAGGTCTCAAATAATGGTGCCAACGGGATCCTTACTTATACTCTGATCTGAAGAATACTACAGTGATGAAATGCCCAAATGCTTAATCAGGAAGAAATATGTAGTAATTTGGAAACTTGAATGCAGGTGACACAGTTGCGCGGCAATAGATCTTGTATGTTTTGTTTTTTGTTTCCGCCCCCAAAAGCTAGGTATTCAAGGGTTCTACAGACAAGGGTTTGCCCTGTGCTATAGCTCTCTGATATACGTGTGGGGTCCAATAGTAGTAATCATCCCAACATCTCAGGGCACCAACTAAGGAGGCTAGACCATGCCCTTAGTCGTACTACCCGATTACCCAGGTACTAGAGAGTATCTTCTCAAGTGTTGTTCTCAGTGGAACTATAGCAGTCAGGTGGCCGATTGGTTTATCTAAAGAGGGCTTCAAGAAATCTAGGTCGATTTGTATACATGTGATGTCTGATGCGCTACCACTCGAAGGGATACCAATAGGGGTTACAAGGGTGGCCAATAGATGTGCACTTAAGTACCACTTGTATTTTGTGCATGTATGAATCCCTGACCGTGGGTTTATTTGTGTAACGACATATCTCTGTAGTTTAAAGACGTCGAAATACGTCTCTACCCTGGAAAAAAAATTAACCCACAATTTTTTGCTAAGGAAAGTGCTCTGATACCACTTGTAATATTCCAGATATAAAAAGTATGCAGAACATAAATAAATAGCTAGAAATGGAAAATGAACAACAATATAACCAAAACAACACCACAATAATACCCAAATGATACCAGAATAACACCAAAAATAGCACTTTGATTACTGAGAGAAATGTTCACTTGCCTCTTCAAGGGGGCAACCTCCAGCAGAGCAGATCTCTATTACAATAATATCCAAGACAAAAGTTCCCATACCCTCGACTCCTATTTATACTAAATATGTCTATCAAAAAAACCATCTAGAGGAAGATCCTTCTAGAAGTGGAAGCTTCTATTAGGTCTTCTTACATTGGACTTTTTTTTTTTTATTGCTAGGCCTTATTAATATTGACCTTTATTACATCGGAATATATTATTCTACCTATGTGAAGGGTTAGGTCCCTAACATGATGAAGGGGGAGGTTGAGAGGTTGGAGCATGTTGAGAGGTTGGATAATTTTTTGAAGATATGTTTCTTGTGATGGTCTTCTTAGAGCATATGTGTTTTGTTGTTCTTAGAGTCACGAGCATGGAGGGCCAAGAAATTGAAAGGTTTTTTGGAGCTAGGAAGCCAGCTAGGCTCCTAGTTGGTTGGGAGGATTCCATTGTTTCACTCTGGGCAAGTGGGAAAAAAAATGCTCGGAAGCATCTTCCTACTACTAATAGGACTACATTCCAAATGGTCATCTTCAGCAAACTAAGGAGGAGGTATTTTACTTGGTATATTTTTTTATGTTCTATTTAAATATTTTAAATCTCAAAGTTAACTTCTTATTTATCTCATCCTCTTTTAAAATTCAGATTTGGAATATTTAGCATTGGAAAAATTGTAAAAGAGTTATCAATATGTTGTAGTTTATTCCATCTATGAAAGCA
>SNQJ01S0009760.1:0-14281 GCA_010110895.2 Picea sitchensis | reverse complement strand
ATGTTTTTCTTTAGCTCTTGGGTCCATGGAGTTTCTTATAGATTCCATGCCCTAGAGATTCCACTTCTTCCTTTTATCGTAGGATCATGGATCTGGATGGACAACCAGGAATACTTTAAGGCTTCTCTTCAAAGAAGTCTTCTTCTACGGTTGAACTGAACACATACTGTCATTCATGGTTACTACCATGGATATATATATTTCATCATATTCAATGGATCATAGGATTAGCTCCCTCCTAACCCTTGCTTCATGTAGGGGTGCATATAATCGGCTCCCTCCATCTAATAGAGTCCACGCTTCCATCTACATCCTTATTGTCTTCTGCAATATATAATTGGCTCTCTTGTCTAACAGAGTTCACGCTTCCATCTTGTTATCTTCTACAAAACGTCATAAGTCTTTTTCCAATTTCCTCTCGGTTGTTGACTTCTTTTTGTCTTTACTTCTTCTAAGTCTTTTCATGATTTATTCGGCTTAATAGCTTTCACATGATTTTGTATTTCATCCTTTCATGTGTATTATATAATGATATCCATTTTCATCTTGTTTGTTCTTCCATAGGTATAGTTCTTCTTGGAACACATTATCTTCCAGGAGATAGATATACAAGATATGTACATAGACGATGCAAACAAGATATGTACAAGAAATAAGGAGAGTGTTGTTACCTTTTTAGAAGAAGAAGACTCTTCCATCCTGCTTAGTCTTCTTTGTAGGTTCCTTTTCTTCGGCAATCGATGCTTCGTGTTTCTCCTTCCTTTTCTTTAGCTCAGGATACTGATTCTTGTAGTGACCGTACTTTTGACAGTTGAGGCATTGTACTTTTGAAATGTTTTTCTCTTGATTTGGCTTCCTCCTTGAGCCAAATTTCCTTTTGTTCCTGAAGTTCTTGAATCTTTCTGTGAAAGCTTGATCGTCGTACTTCTTTTGGGGTTTCTCTCGTGCATTGATCCTTGATTCTTCTCGAGCACAACAAGTCCAAAGTTCTTCAAATGTCGGGCACCCCTTCCTTGTGTTCATGCTTGCGGCAAATGCATCCCATGTCTTGGGAATACCATTGAGTACTATGTTCACCAATTCCTTCTCTGAAGTGATCTCTTCAATAGCTTGTAGTTGATCTCTTAACTGGGAGATTCTTACAAAGTATTATGTTATGCTGTCATCATCATTCATCTTCATGTCACGAAGCTCATTCTTCAGACTCATAACTTGTCCAATGTTTCTGACTGAGAAGAGATTTGTTAGGGCATCGTACATCCTCTTCGATGAGTCAAGATGGGAGATGTAGGGTATCAAGTGGTCTTTTATGAAATCCATTATGATACTCATGGCATTGATGTCAACATCTTTGAACTTCTCCATAGCTGCGATGTTTTGTAGTTCCTTCTCTTCTCCTTCTTCAAACTCTGGCTTCACGATATTTCCTTTCACGATATCCAGTACTTTATTCTTGTCAAGGATGAGATCAATCCTTGTATTCCATGCTCTGAAGTTAGAGGCTCCATCTAACTTGTTCTCAAAATTCATAGAGTTAGTCATGGTTTCTTGACTTGGTCAAACCCTAGATTTGACCAAAAATTCAAACTTCACGTCTTGGCTTGCTGAGAGTATCAGGAGATGCACTAGGCTAGGGTGCACTAATATGTCCAGAGATTAGGTCAATATCTTCACTTAAGGTGCTTCAACAAGAGGTTTAGGGTTTCTGCAACTGCTCCTGCTAGTAACCCTAGTGACATTGTCTTGGAAGCTGCTTCTGCTAGTAACCCTAGCGACAGTTCCTCAGCAAGCTCAATATCCTAGTGGTTATGTTTCCTTCCAGCGTTTATACTGAATGAAGGAGGTGTGGGCCCATAACCTGTTAGAATATAGAAGATTGTGTGCTCGTTTTACCATTGACGATACCCTCGTCACCCAATCATAGGCCAAATCCACCCGCTTAGCACCTTAACCTTGACTGAGAATTATTCTGGAAGCAAACCCTAGGCTAGATAGCCAAACAAGGTGTAGTGCATCTTCCTCCAAGGATAGAACACCAACAATAGATGATCAGATAGTCCAAACCCTAGCCAAGATATAGTCCAAGCTCATACTGAAAACTAGCTGCTGATGCAGCTGCACCTGCAACCCTCCTCCACATGTGCGCACCAAACTAGGAACTGCAGTGCACACCAAACTGGGAATTGCAATTCTGAGATGTGTCAAAATGAGAACTGGCGCCCTGTATTTATACTGGTTCTGCCAGATTTGCTGGGGCCGACTTCTCCTTCTGGATATGTGTTTGTTCAGTATATTATTATTATTATTTTTGGCCGACTTCTTCTCTTGGAGGCTAATAACCTAATATAAATTATATTCTTGAGCTGACAAGACTTCTAGGGTTATTGGCCAACTCATTAGGGTTTACTCTTGCTTTCCAGAGTCTTCTATTCTCGTCAGGTTCACACATGGAGGTAAATACCTCCTGCAGCTACCATAATATTAACACAACCCTTAGATATTTGGCCAACCCAATGCCCACACCAATGTAATGGGATGGATGAGTGGGAGAAAGATGAAAAGTGGTAAGTATGGAGGGAGTGGACGATGGCATTTCATGAATCCCCCCAGTGGAAACTCAAATCCTATGGGTACCATCTTACTAGGGAATCCTATCATTCCCCCCAGGTGTGGTCAAGTGGAAAAACATAAGGTCCAAGCACACGTTAGAAGAAAAAAAGATTTAAATGCACATATTCAAAGGTTTTGAGGATCAGAGTGACACATACCATGATACCCGGACTCATTACCTCATGGAGAAAGATCCATTTCTGCTGCAGGACTAGGTCGATGTGATGGATGCTGTTGCTGCTGACAAAGTGGAGGTGTTGAAGAATGAAAGGATGGTCCCTCCAGGGCCATGCTCAAGTCGATCCAACTCTCCGTACTCCATGTCTAGAACCTGTGGACCTTGAGACATAATCTCCTTAGTTATCCCTAGGCCAGAGGATAACATCTGGCTCCAACTCGGGGAATGTGCTCATTGTAGAGCACATGGGACTACTCATTGATATCAACATAATACTATTAACAATCATTTGGGGTGGTGATATCACCCCTGACTCATATATATATATATATATATAATACAAAATGAAAGCAAACATATCTACAAATGGAAATACAACTACTCTAGCATGAAATGCAGATGGTATATACAATGTATGCAAATTCCTACCTACTTACCTCTACTTACCTGTTGGCTGAAATCTAGGTGTAATAAAAGAACCAGTGAAACCACCCTAGCAATGTCTCACAATACCTGCCTTTGTGCTTCATCATAAACCAAAACAACGATAAGTTAAGAACAAAAATAACTTGAATTAGACAATGTACTATATCACCGGAAATCATAAAGTCTAGCTCATGGAGGTGAGAGGGAGTGACAAAAACATGTCAAGCCATGCTCTTAGGAGAGTGATCAATCTGTCTCAGAAAGGGATAGTGAAAAGTCAGAGGTCCAATAGACTGACTTGAAGAGTCTGAATGCTAGCTATCTCAGACATCTTCACAACTTGAGGTCTGGGAAGGGATTATCAAGAACCAAAAGGATGACCGA
Source organism: Picea sitchensis (assembly GCA_010110895.2). Lineage (NCBI taxonomy): Eukaryota > Viridiplantae > Streptophyta > Pinopsida > Pinales > Pinaceae > Picea > Picea sitchensis. The sequence goes on along the minus strand of SNQJ01S0009760.1, from coordinate 10,683 downwards.
CAACTTCTTAAGGGGAAGCTAGAAGATTGTGATAATAAACTTCTTGAGGTACTCAATCTTCCCCTAAAATCCAAACAGAGGTTTTGTCCTACAAAAGACTTGGGATAAGGGGCATGTTTCCAAACCATACCTTTAGTGACACACCGAGGTAAAGTAATCAAAGGGATGTGGAAAGTCTTATCACAAATATCCTTCTTCAGGCAAGTAACTCCCTCACTCTCTGAGCAAAACGATGGTTGAAATTTTTCTTCATAGAATAAATCCAAATGCTTAGATGAGTACTCATCAAAATCCTCAAGGTATGATCGAAAATCATCAGGAGAATATGGGACTAGGTCAACCCTAGGTGTTTGGAAAGTATCAGTAATTGTATCATCTCCTTGTTGCCACTGGTCAAAATCAAGAGTAACTTGTAGTGATAATTGTAAAGGCAATACTTGGAAATGATTCTCAATGTCGTAAATGGGGTCCATATCATAACCAACTACATCCCACTGACGTTTCCCAACATGTATGAACTCATCAATATTATTAACCATGTCTCTGTCTGTATCATAACATGAAGGATTCAAGACATTTAAGGGCTCATCTAACTCTTCTTCACTTTCCAAATCGTAAAGTAAACAATTATCAAAATTTTGGAAATGAAGGTAACTTACTGTGTTTGTTTCTTCTTGTGTAGGATATTTGAGGACTTGGGTGTCTTTATTGAATGAAATAGCATGCATCATTGTCTCATCCTCATGAATTTCCCTTACATCTTCAACTATACAACAAAGAGGATCTACCTTGCCCGAGGATTCCATTTCTCCTTCTCTCTCTGAATCATAGAATAAGGTATTATCAAAATCCTGAAAGGGAAAGTGACTAACCTCATCCTCTTCTTCTTGTGTAGGAGGAATAGGCTCGTGGATGGCTTCATCAAAGGGAGGAGCACATATCGATACTTCATCATCATGTTTAATATCTTCAGGTTCTCCCTGTTTAACCATATCTTCGTTGTCTTTGGCAGAAGCATGAGTAAATTCTTGTTCTTCACCATGGGATTGGAAAACTTCATCAAGACCCCCTTCCTCAACCTCTTGTTGACTGATGTCTTGTTCTAAATCCTCTTCAATATATGTCTCAAGGTAGGGTAGTCTCTTGGGAATATATGGGGTGTCTTTGGGCTCACAAGCCTTGACTTCCAAAACAAAGGATTGTTCTTTGAATGAGGAGATGTTGGCTTCGATTTCTGTAGCCATATTATAAACTTCATGGATTGTTCTAGGGGATTTGTCTTCAATAGGGAAGCTCATTTGTCCCATAAATTCTTTGGTGTAAATAAAAATAATAAAGTCATGTGATGGGTGATGGATTACTGGGATATGTTGTAATAACCTTTCAAATCTATCATGAAATTCCCTGACAGTTTCATTCTTATTCTTCTTTATGTAATTTAGTTTTCTCACCAAAACACAAGGATCCCATTTTTTGAGGAAAACCTCTTCTAATTCATCCATGGTGGAAATACTAGCATCAAGGAGGTCTTCATACCATCTCCTGGAATTATCATGAAGAGTAACAAAGAAAAGTTTCATTGCAAGGTCTTCGACATCGTCACTGATAGGATGAAGTTGAAAGAAAGCATAAAAATCACGTACATGTTTATTAGGATTTTCTTCATCACTACCAGTGAATTTAGGAAGCATTTTTCATACTTCGGGGGCATTTGTCGAGGGTATCCATGGATTTTACTCATGTCTAAAGGTTTGAAGTTTCTCGGGTCCCATTGAGAAGTCATTGTTGGCTTCGTCATTATTGGAGTCGCCAGATAATTTTCTTGAAACTATCAAAGGAATGAGGGAATCATCCTCAATGGAGTTGCGAGCTAAGCTTGTAAGAAACGTTCTTTGGAAAAAGGCTTACCGAAAAAGTGTCGTTTGAGGAATATTGACTCATTGTTCCACGACAACGACGCAAAAATGTTATCGCACAATTTGTACTTTGATATAAGAGAAGGCAATGGAGAGAAAATTGGCGTAACAAGAGACTATCCTATCACTGTCACCTCAATAGGATGTCTCTTTCTATTTAGGGTGGTAGGCCCAGGGGAGAGGTCCCCGATGACCTGGGGGTTTGAAAAAGAAAATTCAAAGTGGCTAGGTAAAGATCCCCTCTCATAAGTCACCACAGATCAGAAAGTCCGGTTTTATAACCAATGAAGAGATAATATGTCAACGTGTACCTTCTCGGAGAAAAATATATATTTGAAAGTACACTTCCTGGTTAGCACTTCATAAAACCATGGACTTTCTTGATAAAAGTAATTTACTAAATATGATTAAGTAAACATAAATTTTATAACAACAATATTTATATAGCAATACTTCACATAAAATGTCTTGAAAATAGCTTCAAAATGACTGAAAATCATTAACCATTGAAATCATAACACTAGCATTTGATAGAAGCACATAAAACAAGGTATAATTCAGCCTTTTCAACTTCTTTTATGAGCTTTTAATTCTGCATCTAATGGCTCTAGATTACTTTAATAACAACAACAATGTCGTTAGTAGGTCAAGCTATTCTAGGGTTAGAAAATGTTAGTAGGTTTCTTGAGGTAAAATATTTGAGGGTTGGTTTCATCAATCAAACAAATTTAAGGTCTAAATCAGTGCCTTTTAGGGATAATGGAGTCACTTGAAACAACACAACTTGAAGGAAACAAATGATAATATAAGAGATAAGGACCAAGAAGAATGATGATTGAGGTGTTGGTAACCCAAGGCCTCAATCAACAAGCCTTAGAAGGAAAACAACTACTAGGAAGTAGGTAACCCTAGTCCCTAGCGATTTTCCTTCTTCTTTAGCTTAGGCTTGAAACAATTAATGGATTGATTAAGCAAATGACACTAGAGTGCTGCAATGGCAGGGCTCTAGTACAATACTTCAAAGGTAGGGTTTCTAGCACAATCTAGTAGGTGAAAAATTGTTAAGACAAGGACAATAACATGTGCTTGTTCTCCTAGGGTTTTAAACTAGCAATTTCATAATCTTGGAATAAATTCAAAGTAAATGTACCATAACCATTCAAAGAAAAGAAGGATTTTAGAAATTCACTTACATCCACCAAGAATAATCTAGCAATAGGCCTAGTTGAATATTTTCCACCAAGAAAAATGCCAAGAAACACCAAATTAAGCCTCCAAGAAGTGCACCTAAAATTTCAGCCATTAAACCCTAAGGAGGGTGAAAATTTCAGACCTCACAAGTGTGAGTGAAATATGATGAAAAATAAGAGGGATTTCCCCCCTATTTATACAATACTAATGACCAGAATTAGGTCAAAAAGGCCGACATGGCCAGTTACAAATAATATCCAATTTTTTTACATTAAATGTCATAATTAAACCCTAAAAAAAGTTTCTAACATGACTTCATGACCTTTTAGGGTGACATTAGGCCCTTTTTGGGCAACGTTGGCCTCATGGAGAAAAATGTTAGGCCTCCTTGGGCCTCAGGAACCTGCCACACGTGCCACTTGGCACACAACTACCTCCAAAACATCCCAAAACGTTGGATGATGTCATGGGTGACCTGGGTGATGTCATGGGCCTTCCAAGGCCTACATCATGGTGGAAAGGGAACAACCCCCCTAGGTCCAGGCCTAACAGGCTGTCCCTAGTGAAACGTCCTCCTCTTTCTCTGGTGCAATCCTCTGATCAGTCTCTGCCCCCTGCTGGGGTCTCAACATCCATCTGGTGGGATTTTAGCCCCATGGAGGTCCAAACTAATCATATCCCCATGTATACTTGTCCAACGGGTGTGGCCCTACAACATCAAGATATACGCCCTCCATGGGCTCATAAGTCATAGGGATCCTAGCAATGCCAATCAAATCTAATCATCAAGTTATTAAACATGTGCATTAAACCCCTTTTATCGGGACAAGTGATCAAAGACATTATGATAATTTGTAAGCCAAGTTTGGAGGGGACGCTAAGACGTCTTATTGGGATAATTCTCATTAGATGTGGGATGTTCCCGAGAGAAGTAAAATCCAACCCATGTGAGTGGATGAGGTGGTAAGGGATGCCTCAACAATGGGTGCAGTGATAGGAGGGAAATGTATGTCTTACCTATGGGCACCTCTGAAGAGGGTGAGATGCACCTTGTCATAGATGAAAATGTTTCCAAGCCCATTCATGCATTTTGTATTTTATTCTTATTTCTTTTTCTTTCAAGCAACTAGTTAGGGGACACTGCCATGGCATAGTGACCAGTGGTGGCAATGTTACCCACAAGCATTTCACGGAAATGAGAAGGCTGGCTCATGATGAGATCCCCTTTCTCTTTTCTATTCCACCAAGAGCCACTACCCTGGCGTGGTGACCAACTGTCGATAGTGTCATACCGATACATGCCCATGGACCTAATAGACTGGCTCATGATGAGACCCCTTATTCTCCAACTAGGTCTTGATTTAATATTTTTTATGGGTCCCTTTGTTTCTTGCTGAGAAATTTTTTATTGCTTTCTCGGGTTTCCCTGGGTGAAGAATCTCAAGGTTTCATTCTTTTGGATTTTATATTTTGCCAGCTACTTTTACCCTCTAGGCATTTAGCCCCTTCTTCCCACAAGGTAAGGTAAAACCCTTAGATATTTTTCCAACCCAATACCCAAACTAGTGTAATGGGATGGATGAGTGGGAGAAAGATGAAAAGTGGTAAGTATGGTGGGAGAAGATGATGGCCTTTCATGAATTCCCCCAGTGGAAACTCAAATCCCATGGGTACCAGCTTACTAGGGAATCCTATCATTCCCCCTAGGTGTGGTCAAGTGGAAAAGTATAAGGTCCAAGCACACATAAGAAGAAAAAAAGAATTAAATGCACATATTCAAAGGTTTTGAGGATCAGAGTGACACATGCCATGATACCCTGACTGATTACCTCATTAAGAAAGGTCCATTTCTGCTGCAGGACCAGGTCGATGTGATGCATGCTATTGCTACTGATAAAGTGGAGGCACTGAATAATTAAAGGATGGGCCCTCCAAGGCCATGCTCAAGTCGATCCGACTCTCGATACTCCATGTCTAGGACCTGTGGGCCTCGAGACATAATCTCCTTAGTTATCCCTAGGCTAGGGGATAACATGGCCCAAATAATTGAGAAATAGGGTATTGTGTAGAAGGACATTCTTGAGAATATGGATTTCTTGGATAGAAAAAATGAGGCATTGGTAAAAGTTCTCGGGGATATAGGAGCAATAGGACAACACAAAAATCAAGGAGCCCATAATCCAGTCTCAGAGTCACCTATTGATACCAACCATAACTTCATCTATGTGGTCTTAGGCTTATATGCTAATGAAAATGTGCTACCTTGTTGATTCTCTGTTATCTTTTTTGAGTTTTCATGACAAACATAGAGAGAAGTTTACTCTTTGTTATGGTTAAAATTAGGAGAAGTACATTTGTTGCTTACTATAGTTTAAACTATGTTAATAATCTAACAATTTCATTGAGTTTTACTCCACCAGACTGTTATGTTTACAAGTTGGTTATAGGTTTAGAAAAACATAGAATAGCTTGGAACGAACATAAGACTCCTTATTTTGGGTTCTTGAAAATTTGTTTTTGGCCTATTGTAGACCCATTCTCCCAAGTGGTAGTCTACAATGTGGGATGTTTGTATCTTTTTCTATACATTACTAATACAAAAATTCTACTAGCTTAAAAAAAAGACGATGTAATATACCTTGTGTATATTACAATGCTCATTACTTACTAATTAAATCATTAATGGAACAATTATACTTTTAAATGTAAAGTCACATTTTTTTAGACAAAAAGACGTGACTCTACTCATGTACGTGTATTTATACACGTTGTTGTACATTGAATATGATGACGAATAATAAATTTATTAAATATTAAATATTTATTTTATATATATATATCAAGGATTAACCTTCCAAGTGGTATCAGAGCAAAAATCTTGGCGAAAGACAAAAGCACATGCATTCAAAAATGAAAAATATCATTCTTAAAAACATGAAAATTATGGAAAATATGAGCAACACTCTCGAAGAAATGAAGAATTCTTTGAAAGAAATAATAGAAGAACAATTATAGAAAGCAGTCATGACATACTTGAAGGAGGAGAGAAGTTTCCACTAAACCCAAATATCATGTTATCGATCATTTGAATTGCTTGAGGGACAAATATTTGACGACGATGAAAGCGGTAAAACCAATGATGGTGTTCTGGAAGACCCAAATGTGAAAACATCAGCTTTGAATAACAAGGACATGCAGACAGATTTAAAGGTTGAAAATATCATTGAAGATGAGAAGAAGATCCTCAAACGGAAAGCTGAGGAATTTAGTAACGACTAAGAAGCAATGAGAAATGAGGAAAACGAGACATCAACAAAAATTGTCCCATATTATCCTCATCTCCATCACCCACGTTTTCTTTCCAACTCCCTCATTTTATTCCGCAACCCAAACTCGGGATACCCTAATAACCACTCTATGTGGGTTTACAATGACAAAACCAACACTCTATATAATCTCTCCATACATGTTATTCCTGAAGAATTAAGAAGTGATGTAAAATCTATGCGTGATGAGAACAATGAACATGTATATTCCTTTACTTTGATCGATAAGTACAACAACATTGACCAAAAAGATAAAATTACATTAAAAAATTACTCCAAACAGGATATAATACTTCCCAAGGAAACTGATATCCATCTTTGTAGTGGATATGGTATTGAATTCATTGCACTTGGTGGTGGTAATAAAATACTTCTACATCATGATGTAGGATTGGGAACATATGTGTTTGATGAATCTTCTAAAACCCCCCAACTTCTAAAATCCACAAAACTTCATGCAATCAATAGATAGGATATTTCACATGACATAATAACACATTTGGGTTGTCAATTACCACACTACTTCAAAATGCCTGAAAATCCGGGGAATCCTCACATCGATCAAGGGAAGAAAGGAAATATAGATTATATCGGTTTTATCGGATGCAGTTCAGATAATGCTGGAATATACAATATCCCTAACAATGGATATTTTTGAATTGTACCAATTGACACATCTAGATTTTCAGAATTCCCTACAGAGAATCAGAGCGAGGACGATATTGATTTCTACAATTTACCAACACTCAATGTATTAGATTTACCCGCCATTGATACCTATAACGATATTTTTGAACCAATGCAGCGAGATGATTTTCAACTGTTAAACGATGACAATATTGATGGATGGATTTCGTCTGATGATATCGAAGAGGATTCATCCCCCCGTGGGAATCATCCTAATATGGTTAATTTTAATAATCATTATATTCCATATTCCCACAACAATTATAATATGAACCTTGTCAATGATAGTCTTGTTCCTAGAACTATTCCCGTTCGATTAAACAATTCTAATTTCAATATCAATAAGATAATGAATTATTCTTCGGTTCTTAGTGCAAGCGCCATGAATCCTAACTTCCCTCCTCCTACTGGTACAAGTTCCATGAATCCCAACTTCCTTCCTCCTACTAGTTCATTTTCCATTCCGCCGATGCCTTCAAATCACGCCTTTATGGAAAATCTTTCTTACTAGGGGTTTAAGTAGCCGACATGACTTAAGGAAGTAGAAGAGCTAGATCGCTACAATATTGAACAAGCCGACATCAACTCTAGTGGATTGAATCCACCAATATTCCCTTTGTTTACAACAACAAAATTTAACAAATTTAAGGATTTCCCACACTTTAGAGGAACATCCAGATTCCAAATGTTTCTTGTGTGTATTATCTTGGCCTTGAAATCCATCGAGAGCATCACATTGCCAAGTGACACTGAGTAGATTTTGTGGTGTGGTCAGTTTTGATATTGTTGGAGATTTTTTATTTCCTACCCTAGGGATAACTAAGGAGATCATGTCTCGAGGCCCACAAGTCCTAGACATGGAGTGTCGAGAGCCTGATGACTTGAGCATGGCCCTGGAGGGCCCTTCCTTTCTTCAATTTATCTCATTTATCAACATCAACAATATCCATCCCATCATCATGGTCCTAAAGTAGCAGCAAGTCTTGCTCCATTAGGTAATGAGTCCGGGTATGATGGTATGTGTCACTTGATATGGCTTGTGACAATTGCCAATCAATCTACTAGATAAATTCTAAGTTTACATGGTCTTTCCTTGCAATTTTGACCACTAGAATTTGTTGTTGTTACACAATATTTCTACAACCATCTAATTGCAACAAATTCTATGCAAAATTGACATTTAATGCTAGCTAGACATTGCCAAATTTGCTTGTGACAATTAACTATCATTCTGCCTAGTTAAAGCTACATGTTCTTGTCTTTTTCAAGCAATTTCAAGGCATAATTTTTGTGGTTGTTACAAAATACTTATTATTGTTGTAAATTGTTACATTTCTGCAAATTTATATCAGCTAGCCTATATTTTGAAGGTTCATGATATAAAGAAGCACTAATATCATTTTTGTACTTGAAAGCTGCCATATTTTCTTTATTGTCTTGTTTTGGGTAGGTACCCTCCATTTTTACCATTGCTTCATCCCTTAAAGACCTTAAGAACCTTTTGAATTGAGTGAACAGTGAGAGGGGGATTTTCTTGCATCCTTGCCTTAGTCTTATCATCCCTTTAGGTCACTCAGGATGTCTCCCTTGAGGTAACTTTGACATACTCCTAAACAGAAAGGGGTTTCCTATTAAGGTGACAGTGATATGTCACCCCCTATTACACCAATCTTGCATTCACTTGCCTTGGGATTTGGGAAAGTACAGATTGTGAGATAACATTTTGGCACTGTTTCCGGGGAACACTGAGTCAATATTGCTCAATGACACTTTTTTGGTAAGCCTTTCCCTCAAAGCCTTTTCTTCACAAATCTTACCTGGCGACTCCACTGAGGGTGGTCCCCTCATCCCTTCGATAATTTAAAGAATATTATCTAGCGACTCCACTGAGTTTAGTGAGGTATACCAATCCTCCCAAGTCTTACAGAAGAAAGCCTCCTAGAGACTCTCCTATAGAAAAATCATTATTTGGAGGCAATCTTCCCTTAAATACAATGTCTAACACTCAAACTTAGGCCCTTAATCCAAATTAGGATAATAACCAAAAACAATGGTCATCCAAACTTTTTAAACCGTTAGACATGACAAATATTCCAGGATACCCTAAGAAAATGCCCCCTAGATATGAGAAGTGGTTGCCTAAGTTCACTAGTAATGATGTAGTCAGTGCCGAGGACCATATGAGCAATTTATGGGCCTTCTTTCAGCTTGATGATGTTGAAGATTTAGCAATGAAACTATTCTCTGCTGCCCTCTATGATGGCACTAGAAGATGGTATAATGGCATCCCCAATGCTAGTATTGCCTCGATGGATAAATTAGAGGAAGTGTTCCTCAAAATATGGAGTGTCAAGGAAGACCCTAACATGCTGCTAATAAGGATAAATAACTTCAAAAAGTATGAGAATGAAACTATCAAGGAATTTCATGATAAGTTTGAAAGGATGATACAATAGATTCCAAAAAGCCATCACCCTTAAAGAAATTTCCTTCTCTTTCTTTATACCAAATCCTTTACAGGACAAATAGGTTTCCTCCTTAGAGACAAAGCTCCTAGGAAAGTCCAAGAAGCCCATGAGATGGCTACAAAAATTGAAAATAACCTATCATCGTCCAGAGTAGAACTTTTGTCCATCCCAAGAATCAAAATGGATGCTAAACCCATGGTAGTCCACAATGTTGAATCTACTTTAGATATTGGCGTTAGCTTGGAAAAGCTACAATTGACTATAGATGGCATGGTAAAAACCCAAGAATTAATGATGAATAGGATTGTCAACCTAGAAATATCCCAACAACAAGCTCCAAGAACTCCTTATAAAGGGAAATTCCAAAGGGGAAATCAAGGTTTCAAGCTAAATAATGATCAAGAAGTCCCTAATACTTTATCCCCCACAAACGTAGTAGAGGAGAACCTGTGGTGTTTACAATGTAGACTCACATTGGGAACATGAATTCCCCTTAAACAATGGTGAACATTACCAAGTGAATATTATCGATCATGTCATTGAGGGGCCACAATTTTTCCTTAATATCACACTTGAAGAACATCAATAAGGCATAAAGGAAGCAACCAAGAAGGCTAGGATGAAGGTGATCAATAACCTTGATCAAGAATTGAGAGAAAAGTTGAAAAGACAAGAATTCCAAGTGTATACCAGGAAAAAATTGGATGAACCAACCTCTCTCTATTGGACCTACAACTTCATAGCCAAAACCTCCACCTATGAACATGATTCTTCCTAAAAATTCTCCCAAGACTGACAATATTGACTTAAAATTTGACTTGGAAGGTGCATTGTCCAAAATTCATGTGATCATTCAATTGAGGGAAGTTATCAAAGTTCCATCCATGAAAGAAATGTTCAATTTTTTTTTCAACGTGTCAGATGAGTCCATCGACCCTCCTTTTCTGTTGCAAGTAGACCATTTTAGGGTTCAATATGATGGATACCCACCTTTATTCATGACATTACTAGTAAATAACAAATGTCTTAACAACTGTTTGCTTGACTCAGGAGCAGGTGCTAACATGATGTCTCTGAAGGTCATGGAGCAACTAG